>JAGFPH010004810.1:78151-102999 GCA_018207615.1 Philaenus spumarius | reverse complement strand
TAACAGGTGCTGAATTTGGAAGTGTTCTGATAACTGAAGGTGCATCAAAAGCAGCAGGCTGGTGTGATCTAATTAGAGTCATCAAGAATGGAGTGAGTATTGAACATTTCCAGAGTCTACAGCTTTCTTCGACAAGGACAAAATGGGGACTACCAGTAAAAAAAAAACAAGACAACATCAAGAAGCTTCCTTACCTGAAGCCAGAAGCACGCACATACTTTGAGGATATACTTGCAGAAGCACCACCAGAAGAACACCGAACTGAACAGGAATAATACAGCAAAAGTTGCATGGTGGCACTTTCAACGTTTTGACTAGCACTTCATGAAAGACAGTTTCATTTTTCATTTTATAAGGTGTTGACATTCAAATATTTAAAAAAAATGAATGTATAGTTTTTACTTGCTTTGAAAAGTTATGGTATATTATGTATTTAGAAGTACAATAAATACCGGTATTTGGTTTTGCACAAAAAAAGTGTTCTTTTGGCCTCCTGAAAAATTAACGTATTGGTACTTACAACCTTTTGGAAATGAACGCTTCAAATATGTATATTTTTCTGGTAATTTTATAAGCGATGTTTATGACAAGATTTAGAATATTAATTTGTACCATTTCTTCAACCATTTTCTACAAAATTATATATTTATCACTGATTGAATGTTGGGTACACATATGTGTGTACGCTATGAACATCATTTTACCGAATTTAGGTTAAGTTTCTAGAATTTTTGATTTATCCAATATTATTTCATTTTATTACAGAAACTCTTACAGATGAAGAATTACTGCGGATTCTTGAAGATAGTGACTACAGTGAAGATGAAATACCTGATGAAATAGAAGCCTTACAGCTAGCTTCAAATATTGAACAGAGTGCATCTCCAGATGTAGATGTAGGCCTAAATCATAGAAACGATGATGGGATGACCAGCATGTCCCAACAATGTCTCGGCCTATGAAATGGAAGCTATTACAATTTTTCAAATTTCGTTAATAGGCCTAGTTGGTGAAAATGGAGAAGATGGTGACCGGAGGTTTTTTTTTAAATCTCTTGATATTCTGAAAGAACACATCAAACTAACTCTAAAAACATTAAATATATCTACGGGAAATAAATGTTAAAGAAATTAAGAGAGAAATAAAACTCGAAAATATAGTTAAATAGGTTAACTTCAATCTTGCTAACTTTTTTATTTTGAACTATTTTGTACTTGTTTTACTCTTTATAATTGATTCCTCACTACCAGTAAAGTATATAATATTATTATACGTATGCAAAAGTGAGGTTTTTTTGTCTTTCTATTAGTATAAGTGGTCACGGTCTTCTCCACTAGTACCTACTCTGTAGTTATCAGTTGATTATCTCAGTTCTGGTTTTTCAGAATGGATAATCAAGAACCAGATGTAACTGACCTAACTGGAGATTCAGATGAACCAAAAGGACTTCTAGATGCTTTCTTTGAATATATAAGTTTTGACTTTTTGAATATGTTTGTAGAACAAACTAATCTATACTCCGTTCAAGATCAATACATTTTAATTGTTAATACATTTTTAGGTGAATTGTTAAAATATACTGGGGTCGACATACTAAAGGGGACTTTCAAACTATCCCAAGCTAGAATGTACTGGAGTGGCGAAGGAAGGTTTGATCTCATTGCAGATAGCATTAACAGAGATAGATATTTTAAGCTAAGGCAGAATATCCATTTTGCAAATAATACCTTTCCCAACCCAATAGATAGATTGTGGAAAGTTGTAACGGAAAGCGTTACAAAAAATAAAAAATATATAAATATAAACTGTTAAAAAAATGGGTTTTCGAAAAACTTGCAAAAATAAAAAAAAATATTCAAACTAATAAAAAACGTAATATATGTGGATTATTGTTCACCTCTCCTTTACTTCATTTATTTATTCACCTTTAAAAAGAAATCGTCGCTCATTAAATAACTTAAGTATCATCAAAAAACTCTCCTTACTCTTTGACCTCCAAAATAAAAAATTATACATCATGTATCTCACCTTAAATCCAACGTAGAACTCCACCTTACACCTTAACGTACAACTTCACCTTACACCTTAAAACCTCATATGAAAACCTTAAAAATCACCTTCATTCAACTCTTATAAAAAATTTAATAATCCACATATAACTATTCTGTATGCCCTTTTAGCATTTATATATTTATGACTACCTTCAATATTACATTATGTTAACTTTACTTTCTCAGGTCTGGGTTTTTGGCTGAAAAGTACTGACTGATGGATGTGCATGGTTAAATAAAGGAATCTAAGACATCGTGGCGGAACAACTAATCTTTTACTCAGACATTATAGAGAAATAATTATTTACAAAAAAATACATTATCATCATAAGGCAAACAAGTTAAATTGTCGAAGATTTGTACAAAATATTGCTAAGCCTATCTTACAAGTATGACGCAATCGAATAAAAATGAAGCTATTTGTTAAAATGGTTAAAATTTTAAAATTGCAGACTGAAATAATTATACATTATGGCCATTATTACTCACGTAATCGTTTGAATCGATGTTTTTACCTAGGATCCTCACTTTAATTGCACTTATCTGTTCAACACACTTCTTTCATTATGCGTAGTTACCAAACCACATGGTCGAAAATTTATAAGTTTACTTTTCGTCGAACGAACACCATAAAAACATCTGCCGAAGATTGTGCTAACGCTGGAACACTCCCATGTCACTTTAATACAACTTTCATTACTCCAAAGTCGAAGAAACTACATCTTTTGTTGAAAAAACACACCTCTCACATCTTGTTATACGTGCAACATTTACGCCATATTAATGAGTCTCTCAGGATGCAGTACAAAGCCTTCCGTATCAAAATAACTTTCATGATTACTATATAATCAAGTCCATGTTCGTTCTGTGTTCTGACATATACGTTGACATTATGACGTGCTTTTTATATATGGTTTTCTTTTTTAATTTTATCGATAGAAAATTACTTGAAATGTTTGTTATGCAATCATTTACCTGTCTTTTCAATTGTTCACTCCAACCGCTCCACTGTTTTTAAATACCAAGAACTTTTATATAGTTTATATACATTATACACTTTTATTGATCGATATTTTTTAAGTCTGCTTTTTACTTTATTTATTTATTGTCTGCCTATTCTTTTCTTTATTTTTATTTAAATGATTCTACTTTAATTATTTTGCGTCACAAAAGAATTTATACATGTATATAAGAATTATAAATGTTTACCATTATATATTGCGTCTTTTATTTTAATCAGACCACACCTCTATGTTTATAGTCATTATGGGTATTTTATCATTTTGTGTCATCACATAATATTCTTGTTACATGGCTGTTAGTTTACTTTCATGTACTGGAATTTAAAATTTTTTTTTAATTTCAAAGAAATCTGGTCTTCACAGTATTAAAATTTTTTTTTAAATTACAAGTTATATTTATTCATTATTAACAGTTAAAAATCCAAATCATAGTTCTTTATTTTTTTTTTAAATTTGTTTGCCAAAATTTACATTTAAATCAAAATATATTAGTTGCCACAAAAATCAAACAAAATTCAAGAAACCAAAAAATGCATGATTGCCAATTCAAAACAATCAAACATCAAAATCAAATGTCACAATCAAACAATATTCAAGAATTAATTACACATCAAAATCAAACTTCACAATCAAATATTACTGAAAAATCAAAATTACACATTATTATTCATCATCAAGATTGTCAATCAAAAATTATACACCATTGAATTTATTCAAGTATTAGAGTTTTCATTGTTCATCACTCCACATTATTATTCCAATATTATTCACAAATTAAAAATTATACATCATTTACAAATCAAAATTAACTCATATATCAAAAATTACACATCATTAGTCACCATGGCAACAAATAAAATAAACTCATCTCCAACTTGTGGCAATTCTTTACTCAATCATCCTTAATTGACACATTTTAAATAACCACTCACACCACAAATCAAATCCTTTACAAATATTTAAAATTTACATTTACATTTACATACACTCATACAAATTTATCACACTACACCTGCATATCAAATTGTGAATGAACACCTTACAAAATGGCAATGACCCCCTCTTAAACAACGTATATGGATCATTCCATCAGAGTGCAACAACCAGATAAGAAATGGAGAAAAGATAAAAAATCTGAAACAACGTTTCTGCTTTTAGGAGCTGAAACAACGTTTCTGCTTTTAGCCACGTAGTTCTTCTTAACGCCACCAGGTGGCAGCACCTCACAGTGCCTGCAAATTCCCAAACTGTAAAACCAGCATCATATGACAAAACAGCTGATTTGGCAAACAGCTGATCTCTATCATATTCTTTCAAAGAACGTTCTGGAAAACTGCCTCGTGGCACATTTTCTTGCTAAAGAAAGGACTTCCGTTCTGTGCAGTAAACCTTCAACATCTCAAACATTCATGTCGTCCTATTTCTGTTTAAGTTTTTTTTTAAAAGTTCATCTACAAACTAAACACCTACTAGCCATGCTTTGACTTCTCAATTACCAGGTAAAAACAATTAACCTCACTTGCCTAACTTTACAGATAGTAAAACTAAATTATTCAAGGTGGATTTTTACTTTCCTTTACAAGTTTTACAGAAACACCTACTGTTGTTTAAATGTAAATTCAAATATTGTTCTAAGGCTAATTCAGTTGCTCAAATGTAAAATATGTTAAAGTTTGTATTGAGTTTATTAGATAATAATTTTGTCACTCCAAAACTCAATTTAATACCTGCTAAAAAGCCATAATCTGAATTTTTCAATATTTATAACTTGTATAAGTAATAACCTATATTTCATGTTTTATATCTTTACCCTGTAATTGTTTTACTATAAATTTAATTGTTTTAAAGCCTATCAGAACATATGTAACATGTTTAAAGCCTTATATGGTAACATTATGTAAGAAGGAGTTAAAGTGTCTTTATACAATTGCCTGTTACAAAGTATATCTTACAGAGCCATTTTGAGTGCAGGACTTTCTGTGTTTCTCTGTTGAAAATTAAAATTTGAAATACTCAACATTTGCATAAATTAAAAGAAATTACAGTTGATCATATGTAAAAAGTAATTACATTATTTGTAGTAATATAAAGGCCTGTGTTTTAATCAAGTCAGAACTACTAAAGAACTTAAAAGTTTAACAGCCTAGCTGCATCATAGCCAAAACTCTCTGCTATGTTTAATAAACTCATTCTGGCAAAACTAATGATTGTCTTTTCTTTCTTTGAACTTTTAGTTTATGAACTGGTCCAAGTGTAACCTGAGGGTTTAAGAAAAGTTTGGGAACATTTCTTTCACCATGTAACTACCTACTTCAGTCTTTTCAACATTTCAAACTATAAGCTAAGTGCTAAGTGACTATGCTTAAAAGAAACCGATAATTGTCATGTTTATCTAATTTAAAGGTAAAAACAGTGGTGTACAATACTATTTAAACAGGTTTATAAACTCAAAACTCATCTGTGAGATATCTTAAATGGCGACACTTGGTGTTTAAAACTATGTTTCCTGTAACTAGCTAGTAGTAGTTTCTTTAATTTTAAATATTTAAATTTATACTAGGGAGGAGAAGCTATAGCATTTTTGACTTTTAATCCCAAAGGGATTCTTTTCAAAATTTATATATTTTTTTTTAATTATATGAGAGACGTCTCAAAAACCTTAAACTTATTTTTTGTATTATTTTAATTTTGTTTACTATTTAAGTTGGCCAACACTCTTTAAACCTAAAAGTATACATGTATAATATGTACATCTATGTAAATTATTTTAAGAAATTCTATTGTGCACTGAACAGGACTTGTGTCTTGCATTTTTTTTTAATTTATGATTATTTGTAATTTGCATAATATAACTTAATTTCAATAAAGGGTGGGTTTTCTTTTGTTTTTAAATTCATAAAAGGGAGGGTTAATTTAATAAAGCTTTGTATCTTTTATATTTACTAAGGGCGTATAATTTTGTTATTTAAGGGCACATAATTTTCTGATTAATAAACAGATTGTTTATTATTCCATTAACGTAATTTTCTTGTGCTTTACCTGTAATGAATAATTCAGATTCCAGGTTGTACTACTAAAGGTAAGCAGTTTTTTTTTTTATGCAGATTTAGTCACATAACGTTGACTTTAATATATGTGCCATCTTATCTTTTCCCAGTACGCTTTCCGACGTTTTTCTAAAATTAATAATCGATGGCACAAATCTAGTTTCTTAACCTCTTCAGGTTAACCTCTACATTATACACTTTTATTGATCGATATTTTTTAAGTCTGCTTTTTACTTTATTTATTTATTGTCTGCCTATTCTTTACTTTATTTTTATTTAAATGATTCTACTTTAATTATTTTGCGGGGGTACATGTATATAAGAATTATAAATGTTTACCATTATATATTGCGTCTTTTATTTTAATCAGACCACACCTCTATGTTTTTAGTCATTATGGGTATTTTATCATTTTGTGTCATCACATAATATTCTTGTTACATGGCTGTTAGTGTTACAAAGTGAGATCTTTGATAGATGCAGTAAGAAAGATGGTTTAACCATGTTCCGCTCATCTTGCAATTGACGAGCAAATGATTCCGTTTGCTGGAAAATGTGCTTTCAGCCAATATGTGCCATCTAACTAAGCCATCTAAGCCTATAAAATTTTGTTTTAGCTGCACCAGATGGTTTGGTATTGGTTTTTTTTATATATACTGGAAAGGGAACTGTAATTGAAACTGATTTAAAAGAAATAGGCTTAATGATAGAGCGTACAGCGTCCTACCGGTAGGACCGGATATCCTTAAATGAGGACGTACTCCACAAATTCATATAATAATTTGTGTCCTGCCGGCAGGCGTCTTATTTATACAGTTAGATAGAGGGAAATTTAGGCTTTCAGAACGAAGTTGGTAGCCCTGTCCGTTCAGTCATGGCGAATTTTATTCCAAAGGGCGATCGCGTCTTCGTTTCTGCCACTTATTTTGATGCCCCGAACAGTAACAACGCATGGAGTAGGCACAATTTCGGGAGTTCATTTAATTCTACGAAGTGTTAATGAACAGTTATAAAAGTTTTGTGTAGTAGTGCGACGGTTTTGTGGGACGTAGACCAAAACACAACAAGATGCTTATGGAAGGACTTGACTAGGAGCGAGGAACATGCCGCCGCAACGTCGACCGCCCCTGCTGCCAAGGGACCGCCCTCATCAGCTTCCCTAAAACGGATAGCAGCTAACGATCCAGGTATTTTCTATTTACAAATGTAATTTCTGTCAAATACACTCTGCGTACATGTAACGTATTGAGATCGTAAACAATTTTCATTTTGCGACATTTCTGTCATCCTACCATGTACAAATGTGTTTATTTTTTATAATCGGACGTATGTATTTTTATGATTACGTATATTTAAATTTTATAATTTTTAAATTCAATTTTAAATAAATAATTTAATTTAAATAATATAATAAATAATTTATAATAATATAGTAATTTAATTTTAAATAATATAATTTAAATTTAATATATTTTCAAACAACACTATTATATTAACATACCGTACTCATTTATAAATTAAAATATATACACAACTGACAAATATATATATATATATATATATATATATATATATATATAGATATGTTTGATATGTACGTATTCATATAATTTTATTCATGTGTATTATAAAAACATTATATTTCATATGAAAAAGGCATCATCTGAAACAAGTGAAACTTTGTTGCAGATGGTGCCAAAAGAAATAAAAAGAAAACCACCTTCCAGCGCAGTGTTCGAAATGAAATTCTGAGTTCGTCGTCATCATCAGAAGATAGCTCTTCCGAAGATGAACAATTACCCGGAGGGTCAAACGACAATGAACTTTTGGAAGTTGACGAAGTTGCGATAAATGAAAATATTATCTTTGCTAATGACACAGAATGGAAATTTTTCAAGGAAGTACACGTAGATAAAATTCAAGGACCACAAGTACAGACCACAATTTCACTTGCCTACCAACCGAGACCTTCCTTCATTGAACGAAATGGAGGTTTGGTTATTATTCTTCCCAATCGACGACATAAATCATATTCTAACTTGTTCTAATGCACACTTGAGAGACAGAAGGAGAGTGATATCAAAGCATGAGTTTTTCAAGGTGATTGGCATTTTGTATGCTATGAGTACGAATGTTTTGAGTGTTCGACGTAAATATTGGTCTAATACTTCTAATGGACTTTTTCCTGCACCAGCTTTTGGCACAAGATTTGGAATGGGGTTGCATCGATTTGAAGAGATTTTAATGGCCATGTCTTTTGCCATGCCTGAAGAGAAAGAAAATGGTGACAAGTGGTACCAAGTCAGACCTTTAATTAAAATGACACTACAACACTGGATGCAACACTTTTGCCCTGGTTACAAAATAACTGTAGATGAGTCCATGTTTGCATGGTACGGGAAAGGAAATTTTCATGAAAAAGGCATGCCAGCCGTCATGAAAATTCAAAGAAAACCTAAAGGTGTTGGATGCGAAGTAAAAACTGCTTGTGATAGCACTTCAAGGATTATGATATCAATGGAGATAAATGAAGGAAAAGAAAATATGAAAGATAAGAAATGGCAAAAAGAATTTGGTGCAGGTACAGCGACGACTTTACGTCTCACTGAACCTTGGCATGGAACCGGCAGAATTGTGGTAGGAGACTCCTGGTTTGGGTCTGTGAAAACTGCCGTAGAACTACAAAAGAGAGGAATGTTTTTCCTGGGCATGGTAAAAACAGCATATAGAAATTATCCCTTGAAGCAAGCTGTTCTGAAGTGTCCTGTAAATAAGGGAGCTTTTGTTTCTGCAACTGCAAGATCTGAAAACATAGATCTGATTTCTGTAGGATGGAGGGATCGTAAAGTTCACACATTTGTAGGAACTTGTGGGACCACTTTAGATGGTGAACCATGCAAGAAAAGAAGGATTGATGAACAAGGACAAATTTACCATAAGGAAGTGGCACGCCCAAAACTAGTTGAAGATTATTTTTCAGGTGCGCCTGCCATTGACATCCACAATCACATTCGTCAAGATGGGCTGGCATTAGAATCAGTTTGGCAAACACAGCAGTGGCACCATAGAATGTTTGCTTGCATATTTGGCATAATGGAAACCAATGCATTTTTATCTTATAATTTGCAGAGATCAGAAAACGACAAGAAGCCTCACTCTGAATTCACAGCTACATTGGCTTTACAGTTGATCAACAACAATTTTGGACCTCCATCCACCCCAAGAAGTGCTGATGTATCTATTGACAAGGAACCTTCAGACATTGTAATGACACACGTTTTAGTACCCCTCTCTAAAGATGATGAACGTAAACGAGTGCAGAGGAAGTGTGTTATTTGCTCAAGAGTTCATCATAAACAACAGAAAGCGAGCTTCTTTTGCAAGAAATGCGGATCTGATGCTGTCTTATGTAGTCCACAGACCGGCAGAGACTGCTATGAATACCATATTAAATATGGAATTCCATTAGCTCATGGGAGACAGTAAAGTACTATGAAGTTGTTAATAAAACTCATTTCATCATTATGCTAACTACATAAGTAGCCTATACGTTTTTAATGCAACTTTGACGTTACTTACAATTGTGAGGTTTTTATTACAAATATACATTTTATTTTACCTTCCTCTTTATGTGATTATTATACATTGTTAACCCTAGATTGGTAAGGTGGGGTGTGCCACACCCCATGTCTTTTTTTTTGTGTAGCAGTATGGAAGGGGAATAGTGGGGGAAGGTTTGGGCCCATGTAAATTCAGTTTGGTCCTTGACCTTCACTTGGACAGCAGTGCAGCGCTAAATCTGCTCTCTGAAGGTAATTATACATTGCCTGCTTAATCCCTGTATTTTTTGGGGTGTAGCACACCCCACCTTATAAATCTTGATGTCTGAAAATCAACTTCCTAAGTTTGATATAAACTTATTATTAGTTTTTAATGAAAATATGTATATATCTTTGACTAAACCTAACCAAATATTCATAAATTAATCTTATATTACTAAAATAAACTTCATAAAATATGTTTGAAAACTTCTTCTACGGGTTTTTTCTATTTCAGATAGAATGGATGAACATCTCACAGACGAACAGATTGGCGAGCTAATCTGGAATGACGACCAATATCGTGATGAAGAAGAAAGGAATCAAAACAGCATCGTATTAGATGTTATGGAGGAAGACAATGAAGAAAACGACGAGCAATCATGTGGCGAGGATGGCGATGAGCAAGCCATGGAACAACAGGACATCATACCACCTGAGGATGACATTCAGCTAGGACCATGTGTGCGTGGAAAGAATGGGTACATATGGAGCAGCACAGTTCCTACTAAAAGAGGTCCTTAGCTAGAAATATTTTGATAATAAAGCCAGGTCCTAAGAATGGAGCGGAACATGTCAAATCTCCCCTTGAAATCTGGAATTTACTATCCAATCAAGAAATGTTGGATTTGGTTGTATTGCATACTAACCAAGAAATCGAAAGAAAATCTTCCCACTATTCTGTAAATAACTATAGTGTAAACAGTACAAAAGTACCAGAAATTAAAGCTTTGCTTGGGCTGTATTATCTTGGAGGCGTGTTACGTGTTTCAGATCTGACTGTTGAAGATTTGTGGTCACCATCATATGGTAATGGTCCCTTTAGAGCAACCATGTCAATGAAACGTTTTTATTTCCTAACTGACTGCTTGCGTTTCGATGACAAGGGAACAAGGCAGATGAGGGCTAATGACAAGTTTACACATATAAGATCTCTTTGGAACTCTTTCATTGCCGACTGTAAAAAGTTGTACTCTCCAACAGCTCATGTGACGATTGATGAGCAACTTGTATCGTGTCGAGTAAGATGTCCATTTCTTATGTACATGCCAAAGAAGCCAGGGAAATATGGCATAAAATTTGTCATCATGAACGATTCAAAGACGTACTATATGTGTGATGCCATTCCTTACGTTGGGCAAGTTACTGATCGACTTCCTAATGAGCTAGTTCCAGAATACTATGTACGGAAACTAAGTGAAAGCATTTCAGGTTCGAAGCGCAATATAACATGCGACAACTGGTTTACCACTATTCCAGTAGTTGATCGAATGCTCGAAACAAACCAGTTAACAATGGTTGGGACGCTCAGAAAAAACAAACCAGGGATCCCACAATGTTTCTTTCAAGAACGAGCCATCAACAGTACAGTTTTTGGTTTTGACAAAACCAAGACACTAGTATCATTTAGTCCTAAAAAAAATAAAAATGTTGTTTTAGTATCGTCCATGCACCACGATGATACCATAGATGAAGAGACAGGGAAACCTGAAGTAATTATCATGTATAACAAGAACAAAGGTGGGACGGACACTTTTGATAAGCTTTGTGCAACTTTTTCAACTTCCAGAAAAAATCTTCGGTGGCCCATGCAAGTATTTTACGCTATGCTTGATCAAGGTGGTGTAAATGCCTACGTTTTATTTGTTTTGGCTAATCCACAATGGAAAGTAAATGCAAAACACAACAGACGATTCTTCTTGAAAGACCTAAGTGCTGCACTGACTCGAGATCACATGATTATCAGAAGTCATGTAATCTTCCAAGGAGTTTAAAGTTACAGATAAATGAAATTTTACGTTACAAACAAGACAACGCAGAAGAAATTGATAACGAGCCGGTAGTAGATGTACCACCAGATGACAAACAAAAACGATGTTATCTGTGTGATCGCAAGAAAGACAGGAAGACAAAAGTGAGGTGCAACACTTGCAAAGAACATTCCGTGGACACTTGCATTGACTGTACTGAATAAGAAGGATAAAAATAAACAATAATTTTTGTTTATGTAGATTTTGTCCTATTTTATTTTCATTTAATTAATTTTAATTTTATCTTGGTGACTTTTTGAGTGAAAACAAACAAAAAAATCAATTTAATATTAGTATACATTGTAAATGACTTATTTTAATAATATTTGTTTTATTATTATCTTATATTATTATTGTAATTAGGCTATATTACCTGTAGAATAAGTAGATATGTAACTTATAGGCATTAAACATTTTTTGAATACATTAAAATGTGTTTTTGTCATTGGGGTGTATCACACCCCACCTTGCCATATTTGAAACAAAAATTCGCCTTACCATTCTAGGGTTAATCAACATATGGCGTTGCAATTAATAGTGAGCTATATAATACAAGTGTGGTTTGTAGTAAAATGTTTTAGTTTATACGTATTAAAATTTCCATTTTAGTTTATATTTAAATATTACCTTCAACATGTTTATACTTAGTTTATATATAACCCATACATACGTATTTTTAATTGGGTTTGAACATTTTGATTACCGTAGCCGGACAGTGTCACATACAAATAAAATACACTAACAAGAAAAACCAATTGTGTTTTGAGATTTAAATCTTTATTTCCTAAATATACAAATAAGTTTATGCTTCACTAAAATTGTTCTAAATGTAGTATTACGCTCCAATAGTATTGAGTACTGCCGGGAGGACGCGCCCTACTGGAAGGACAATTTGCCATTTTCTCATAAGAGCTCTGAGGCCTGCCAGCAGGACGATACCCCATGTATAAAAGTCCTTCCGGAAGGTCCTTCCGGCAGAACGAGTGCTTGTACGTTCTATCATTAAGCCCATCTGTAGTGAAAGCCCTGTCTGAAACAATACCTAAAAATGGTGCACACGTAATTTATACAGATATATTCTTCACAAGTGTAAAAATTGTTGATTCGATGCTAGAAAATAATATTTTTATTACTGGTACAGTAATGAAAAACAGGACGGCAGATTTAAAATTCAAAGATGAAAAATCTATGAAAAGAGGTGAGTGGTGTAAAATTGTAAGGGAAGATGGAAAATTTATCTCCTACAATGGAAAGACAATAAATGTGTCAACCTTCTATCATCTTGTGTAGGATCTGAACAAGTCTCAAGTTGCAAGAGATGGTCTAAGGAAGCCAAAACTAAAATTGATGTTCAACAGCCAGCAATTGTGAAATCATATAATAGAAATATGGGAGGAATTGATTTGTGTGATAGGTTATTAGCCTATTACAGGAGTGTTGTACGCATTAGGAAATGGACTGTCAGAGTATATAACCACTCTATATATTTGGTAATTGTTAATTGTTGGCTTATGTATCGTAGGTGTTGCGGAGTAAGTGGTGTAGCTAAAATGGATTATCTACCATTGATTACCTACCGCATACGTCTTGCTCGAGATTTGATTCATTATGGCGGTGCTGCTTCTGGAGTTAGACATTCTCCTAGAATACAGTTTCCTCTCCAGGGAAGCATTAGTGATGAATCATCTGAAGATGAATTATTAGATGAGCCTCAAACAAAACGAAGTACGAAAGTGGTAGCAGAGGTGAGATTCGATGGAGTGCGTCACATACCAGAATATAAAAATGACAGCTTTGCATCTAAATGTAGGTTAAAGGGTGTAAGTCGAGATCTAGAATAATGTAAGCAAAGTGTAAAATAACTGTATTTGCCTGTAATGAAAAACAACTGTTTTATGAAATACACTTCAAAGTAATAAAATGAGTAAAATTATAATATATTTTGATATTATCTAATAATTATAACACTATTTAAAGAAAATAATCATAATTATTATTATTGTGAAGTAATATTTATTTAAAAACATCATTTTTTACTTTGGAGTTAAGCTTAATACTTAATAGTTTACAACCATAACATGTAGTGTAAAGGTTATACAAAATTTTGAGTTAAAACCTGTGGTACACAAATTTGTACCCCTTTTTCCTGAAAAATTTCAAATTTCAAAAAATATACATTTTTACGACCTATACTTTGTATTAGTTCAATATTTGTGACGGGCCACCTTATCTTCCCAGACAAAATTTTCAGTAGGGTACAGCTGATTTTAGTGGTATGGGTCCAAAAATCACATATTTTCTTATTTACTGATTATTATTTTAGAACTCTTTGGCTACATCAAAATCAGGTTATTACACCATGTATTTGCCTAAAAGTGTAAAAAATATCTGTTTTTTTTAACCCTTGCACTTTTACCAAAAAGGACCTTATCTTCCTCTATGTTAATTGTATGGGGAAGTTAAGGTCCCATTTACTGAGGCAACAGCTGACTGTTGTTTACTATTGTTTGTCACTAGTTTTGACATTATAGGTTAACTAGCTGTGGTATTAGTATTATTATGAATGAGTGGTTTTATTAATAATTCTTCCTATATGTTGTAAAATTAATAAATTATTGTTCAAATGGAAGAAAAAGTGGCAGATATACTAAATAGTCACTGGGTTGGTCAAGACATCCCAGAAGAGTTTAGGGCAGTCTGTGAAGATTATTTTTTCAGGCAATCTGATTCAGATTCAGATGAATCATTGATTAATGACAACGAAAATGAAAGTCTTGCTGAACGATTAGATAATAAACCTATAGAAGAAGTCGACATAAACGACATACCAATACTCGAGGTAAGCTTTTACTTTATTTGGCTGTCTAAATCATTAAGTTTACCTGTCTGTCATGCGGGGTTTAATATTAGTTTACACAACTGATCATCTTTTTTCCAAGCCTAATGCATGAGACAGGATACTACAAAAATATTGTTGGTCGTAGCTTGATAAGTGTACCTACCGATTGTTGATTGTTTTTTTTATTTTATTGTCAAAACAATCTGGGGTAGGCCTATCAAGGGCAAATTTGTTAGGCAATAGTTTTAAGCGCACAAAATTAACTATAGGTTTATGTTAAGCTTAGCTGCACAGCTATGAGCGGCGCAAGACAGTTGATGCGATTTTACAGGATATAGGCCTATGTAGTATCGATAAGGTAGTTGTTATTGCGGTTTAGGTGCAATATAAGGTAGGCTACCGGACGTGAATTTATTTTATGTTCATGATTTTTTATAGATTTTGATCTGTAAAATTCAAAAATGACATTACCGTACTATTTTGTGGAAGCTTACTCTTTTCCTGCGAACTTGAAAAAGTAACCTTACAGGCTACCGTACTGCACTTTTACCGTTATTGCAAACCTAACCTAACCACTGTAGCACACTGTGCAAGTTAAACCATAATTTCATTTTTCACTACCTAACCCACAAATTTTATTACAGGACATTGGAGAGTTTGATGGTCACCCAGTGCCTTCAGAGGAGATCGTCATCGAAGAAGTCGAGGTGTTACAAAAAGACAACCCAAACCTTGAGCCAGTGAACTTAGGGACAGAGGAAGAAGAAGAGATCTGCTCCTGTTTGGGTAAAGATTATTATTAACACTGTTCTTTCTGTTGAGAGGTTTTTTAGATAGTGTAGTGTTACCTGGAGGACCGTGAGGTTGTAATATTCATTTTTAAATATTCATAATAATTAAACCAGATGACAGTTCAGAAATTGTGAATAAAAGTCAGGATGGAAACTTATCAACTACTGTAATATTTAACTCAGCATTCTTTATTTTAGATAGGCCTAAGCTTTTAATAAGGAGGCCCTACATATGACTCCAACAAACCGAGGATTTTAGGTATAGGCAGGCCTAGCCCTACAGTGTATATGTAAATTTGTTTTCCAGCCTTTAACATTTTTTATTTTTTAAGGTCTGTATATCCTAATTTTTCTTTGTTTTTATAGGAACCAATTCTACTGGAAGACATTGCGGTGGAGTTTGATGCTAAAGTCAGAGCTACGCATGTAAATGGCTGCTGCCCAAAGAAATGTAGTGACAGATACATGCTAGATGAACTATTATCATTCAACTGCACCAGTAGGGAGTTTGATTACAATGTAGATGGAAGCAATATGTTGGATTTGGCTATATTAGGACAAATTAAAGGTATGTGCCGTACTAGTAATGAAGTTAAAACAGGCAGAGAAACTGTTCGGAAAGATAGGGAACGCTTGCGGATGTCTTACACTCTTGGTGGAGTTAAGTGTCTGTGAGACACTTTTTCTTCTGACCAATGCTATATCAATCAAACGTTTTAAACATATCTTAAAACATTTTAAAGACAATGGAATGACACTTCAAATGCACAAAAATTGTAAACGGACTCCTAAAAAGACATGTTCTAAAGAAACATTGGAAAAAGTTATTATGTTCATAAGAAATTATGCTGAGGAGTCAGCTCATTTATGCCAGGTCGCCTCGCAAATCATAGGGTAATAGTTAAGTTACTCCCTTCTTCAGATACAAAAATACTTTTATACAAAAAATACAAAGAAAATCCAAGAAAATACAAAGAAAAATACAATAGAATTTGTGCTATTGCAAATGATGTATGCGTAGGCAAATCACTATTCAAGGCAACCTGGAATAGATTTTGCCAAGATGTAGTAATCATGCGTCCTCGTACGGACCTTTGTTCTTTTTGTCAAAAAAAACATGACTTCACATACAAAACTTAACGGTGCAACTGAGGAGAAGAAGCAAGCTTTTTTCATAAAGTGTCAGGAACATCTGAATACTGTTAATACCGAAAGAGCATCTTATAAGTCCGTAATCAAAAAAACCGTTGATGATTTCATACCTCATAAAATCCTACTTGATGAAAATAGGATAAGACGTATGATGGGAGTATTCACTACAGTTTCGACTTTGCGCAACAAATACACATACCCCATGATTCCCAGCAACCAGGTCCTATTTATTTTTTAACGCCTTACAAAGTTGGTGTATTTGGTATCATGAATGATACAATGAAAACACAATATAACTTCTTAATACCAGAAGCTGTGCAAGTAACGAAAGGTTCAAATGCTATCGTCAGCTACTTACACTATTATTTACAACACCACAGCCAAGGTGAAAAGCACATCTTCATGCACGCTGACAACTGTGTAGGACAAAATAAAAATAACATAGTTGTAGGCTATTTGGCTTGGCGAATTATCCACAACTTAAATGATTCAATTACTTTATCCTTCTTGCCAGTTGGCCATACGAAATTTGGCTGCGATTGGGCTTTTGGCCTCTTCAAAAAAAAGTTTAGACTATCTAAAGCAAGCTCTTTGCAACTGGTTGAAAAAATAATTGAGGACTCAACCAATATAAGTTTGAACAGACCCATAAGGACTCAGAATCTGGCGAAGTACTAGTATCTATTTATGACTGGCCCTCATTTTTTAAAAGAAATCATTGGAAGGCTGTTAAAGATATAACTAAGGTATCTCACTTTGAATTTAAAAGTGGTGTTGTTAATGGTGTTACTGAGAAGGGTATAGTCTACACAAAAACAGCATTGGGAGCTGCAGAGACACGAACGGTCTTAACACTTAATGTCGAACCAACGGAGGATTTCCCCGAAGTTGTAGCTCCAGAAGGGAAATAGCTCCTTTAGCTCCTTTCTTACAATAGGAAAAAGTATCTTTTTCAAAAGATTAGGGAGTACTGTGAGGATGACACACTCTGCCCAGACCCTGGCCCACCACCTACTGAAGAACAACCCGAAACACCTATTGATGAGATGCAAGTCGACAAACCCTCCAACCTCGAACAACCTCCGAAAACTCAAAAAAGGAAAAGAAAAAAATTCTAAGATGTGTTTCTGATTCGACTTTCAATGTAAAATAGCTTAAAATATTCATTTTAATAATTAGTGACATAATATTGTACATGTACTTTAAAGATTTGAATAAAATTTGGATTTTCATGAATTGTGAGTATTTTTATTACTACCGCCAATTATATTTTCTGGTATAAATAAAAAAGTAAGTGAAATACAAACATTTTGTTATCACATTTCAATTCTGTATTAAACTTTAAATAAGATGCACACTACGTAAACATTCTTAAAGTAATTTCACTGTTTTATGTCATCTTTATAAATGCAAAACTTTAAACTCAATTTTCTCAAATACTATGTTTTCGTACCTTAAAGTTCTACCTACTGCAACTCTGACAATTTTCTAGATATCTAAATAATTTTTTGACCATCTTATTCAGAATTTTATGAGGTTTCCACAGATACCAAAAAGTCAATATTGGTTTTTGGAAGATAAGGTCTCTTTTCCTGTGGCCCGTCACATTTAACAATAAACTCAAATTTAATCTCTCAAAAGGATTCCAGGACTGAGTTAAGAAAGATTAAATCTTTTCACTGATTTTTTTATAGATCATGGTTTAAGGATAATATTATATAATATAGATTTAAGGATAATTTTATATAATATAACATCTATATAATAAAAATGAATTGCTGTTTCTTTGAAATCGCATCAATTGAGAACTGCTGGACCAATTTGGCAATTTTTTGTTTTAAAATGTTCGTAATAGTCCGAACTAGGTTTTTATATAAAGGAAAATTTGAAAAGTTTCCCGAAAAAGTTTCAAATTTGGAAAAAACTAAACAGCCTCTTTTGTATGGACTCAAGACCATAGGGCTCAAAAACAGCTGTTCGTATAAAATGCTTAGTAATACATGTTTGTTTACATTCATTACCATAGCAACTTTAGCAAATTTATAATCAGTTTATTATTCTTCAAAACCAATAGCTTTTTAGATTAGATTGACAAATTAAAAGCAAACACAAACAAAAATCAATAAAACATGCTTAGGCCTACTATATTATAATTCAATTTAAACATCGGTTGTTATACATATTATTATAAATAAAACAACTGTTATGGATCAAAAACTGAACATAATTTTAGGTTAGGCCTACAATGAACCAAAACACTTTTATTTGCAACCAATTTCTCTAATTTATAATCGGGTTATTATTTTTCAAAAACCAAAACAGCTTTTTTAGGTTAGATTGCCAAACAACACAAACAAAAATCAACGAAAAATGCTTACTGTATTATAATTCAATTCAAACATCGGTTGTTACATATCTATTTACTTACATATATGCTGTTTAAAATATTGTTTATATAAATTGTTTGTATAAATTGTTGACATAAACACCATTTGCAATTCAATAACTTAAGTCAAAAGAATGAAATTTGATAACTAAGGTAGGGGTGAGTGGGGATCCTTGAGACAAGCTTTTTATATAAATTTTTTTTTTTCCTATATGACTTGAAGGGCCAGATTATGTATTATTATTAAGCTTACGTATATACCTTTCTCTTCCATTGAATTTCAAAGATCTATACTAAGTCATAACAAAAAAAAAAAATAATTTGTAATTTTTGTAAATGTCTCAATGTGCCCCACCTATGGGGTACGTTGAGACAGGTGGTGGGGATGGTTGAGACAAAATAAAGTAGAGTAAGAATTCTTGATAAAAAGGTGTATTAAGATGTATAACGTATATATACTTACTGTCACATAGTTAAAACAAGATACAAATAATAAAAACTTATATCTAAGTCGACCAAACTGACTTTAAGAGCCTCAACGAATGTCATATTTTGCGGTAGGAATCGCAAAAGAAAAAAATGATTGCTGCCGTTTGGTTTTTCCTTTGTCATTTGAAGGAGACGGCAAGATCATAACTATATCTTTGATTGCTACACTGCCAATGTCGTCAACATTTGGGAAAAAGAATGAGTTTTTCATTTTAGAAGATTTTCTTAAAAATTTAACAACGAAGTCTCCATTTTCAGTTTTTGTAGGAACTTTTCCTGCATAGAAAACATCTTTGCTGTCCAGAACAAACTTAACAAGCACAAAATCTTCTAGGTCAACCTGCTCTACGGAGAAGTCTGGCAAAGCTGTAAAACCTTCATCTTCACTGACTTCGTTCTCGGCTTCAATATCTTCTCTCACTTCTCCAGTCTCATCTTCATTAAAGTCCAGCTTTCTCTTTTTCGATTTGTGTTTTCCTTCCTCTTTTTCAGCTTTATTGGTCTTTTGATTCATTCTTGATTTTTCTTTTCTTCTTTCAATCTCAATTCTTCTTTCTTTTTTTTTTTTTGCCTTTCTTCTAATAGTAGTTTTTCTGGTGTGCTTGTAATAATTTTGCTAGATCCTTTTTCTCTAGGCTTTCTAGCTTTCTTTCTTTCTTGGGCTTTAGGATATCCTCTGAACAATGCAGGACTTATGAATTGTCTGCTGCGTTCTGCATTTTCGGATGGTTCACTTTGCTCGGATGAAACATTGAGAAGCAATCCTGTTTGAGGTGTTAATGTTACTGATTGAAAAACGGCACTTGTAGATGGCTCAGTTGGGTTTGGTGACGTAACTAGGGATGGCCCTGCTTGAGGTGTTGATGTCGCTGAAGTAGGCCTATCAACTGCTTGTTGAGGCGTTACAGGTGAAGGCAAGGGTCGGTCTGTCACTTTGCTAGCCATAAACATGTCCTCTGTGTAAACTGAGCTATCTTTAGGGAAGATACCCGTTTTTTTGAAGGCGTTGATGATTGTTTGGGGCACCATGGCTCGTGAATGAGCAACACCAACACAAGATGCAACATTGTAAATTGAAAAGGTTTGTCCTGGGTGAGCTGACATCCATGAGTCGACTGCCGAGCTGTAGAAAGTTTGGAAAGGTTTCATAACACCTACATGAAGAGGCTGCATCATATGAGTTGAATGTGGAGGAACAGTTAAAATATGAACTCCATTTTTCTTAGCTAGGTTTATGGCTTCAATGCTCATGTGACTTTCATGGTTATCACAAATTATAAGCATTTGACGAGTTGGGGAGCAGCCCGTATATTTAACAAAATGTTCAATAGCTTTCACAAAATTGGGTTGTGTCATCCATCCGGTCACGTTAGCCAAGCCTAACGTTCCTACTGGTGCCCCTATTAACATATGGGGTTTGAAATGGACCCTGGGGAAAACCATTGCAGGTGGAATGGTGTTTCCTGCAGCATTGATAAATAAAAGTGTTGTTACTAAAGTCCCCTTGACAGCTTTTGAAACTTGCTTTAACCCTTTTTCTGCAATGACACGAGATGGACGCTGAACAGTTTGTGTTTTTGTTTCGTCTATATTCCAGATCCTGCTAGGATCTGAAAGTTCAGGAAATCTTTGCAAAACATCATTGTAGTTTTTAAAAAACATATCAACATTGTGTTTATTAAAGGACATTGCTCTTGCTAAACTACAACCTTCTGCTGCTCTCAGCGACAACTCAGCATGACGCTTCATGAAGCCGTAGAGCCAGTCTTTGCCAGCCATTTTGGAGGCTTTCCAATTTTCTGGGTATTTAATTTTATTTATTTCAGCCATTTCAAAGGCCAGCTTACGCGTTTCTACGTTTGTTAAACCATAAAACATTTTTGAACAATCCTTCAAAAAGTTAGTCAACTCTCTTTCTTGGTCATCTGTAAATATTTTCCTTACATCACACCTGGCTTTCATTTCTAGTTCAATATCAGGGTTATCTCGAATTTTTTTTAGATATCTACCAACAGTTTGAAAAGGTAAATTAAAATGAGCAGCTGCTTCTCTAATAGTAGCTCCTTCCAAAGCCATTTTAACGGCATTTTTCATAGTTTCTGCCTCAAACAGTCCTTTGGTTTTTTCTTTTTTCCTTGATCTTACCATTTTCACAAATCCGCATACACCCTGGAACACAAGACATTCTTATAAAATAACTGTTTTACAGCTATTTCACAAGAAGTCTTACTCTACATCGAAGTTTGTTTGTCTCAACCTTCCCCGCCTACTTTTGTCTCAACCTTCCCCACTCTGCATTTGTAAACAAAGCCGCCATTACTACTAAAACGAATAGAAATTGGTGAATAAAAACACAGCCAATTATACACTGTTACATGGCCTATTCAACAATACAAACCTTAACAAATTTGAACTATAAGTAAACTAACAGTATTAACTTACCCAACGACGCAAGTATTTACTTTTGATGTTCACAAATACGTTTAACTCACTAACTCAGACACAACCATTCAGAGAGATATAATATGCAGACTGAGGTTATAGGAGAAAGAAAACAACAGTTTGAGCTCAGTGCTGCCAACCGGCAACATTAAATTACCCTAAATTTATCTTTGTCTCAACGTGCCCCTTGTCTCAAGGATCCCCACTCTCCCCTAAAGGTGCCAGTAGTTGACCATGCACTAGTAGTTGACCATTTTGTACGAAAATTCAATTAAATAAGAGTTCTGTATACTTTAGCCAACTATCAATGAGCTCTTCAAGTACCTACTGCCATCTATTGGCATAAGCTAGAAGCTTAGTACTAGACTGCATTTGGTTTGTCAATGGCTGACATTAGTTGGTGAGCGGTTCATGCAAGCATGTTGTATGTGACATTTTCTTATGAGATTTGATAAGAGAAGTATCAGATTGCAGCTGTAGGAGCCAAATACTGGATTAATTGGGTAAGTTTCGCATTCATACTGTTTTTAAAAGTATTTTCTACTTCAGATACACATGTTTTTAATAACATAACCCTACTCATACACCTTTTGGTGGGTGTGGTCATCTACTGAATCACATTTTCAAAGATGAACTAGAGATTGACCGGTGTGGTCAACTTCTGGTTCAATTGACTTGATTTTTTTTTATACATATAAATACATTTCCATAACCAAATTAAGTAGATAAAAGTTAAGAACTCATTCAGAATTGCAAAATAAGATGGGTTCTAGTGTTTGACCATGTGGTCAATTACTGAAGCAAGATATGGTCAACTTTTGAAACACACCTCCTCTGATGAGAGATTCATCTAATAACATAGGGGAAAGATATATTTCACCTCAATTTAAAACTAAACTAGAAACAAATAAACAAAATGTGTTTTATTAATACTAAGGTCGATATATTAAACTCAAAAAAATTGTGACAAATATATTTGTTAGTGAAATAGGTCAAAAGACAATGAGTGAGCATTTTATCAAATCTTTTACAGTGTAGTCTGGGCCTAAGGTGGAGCTGAAGTAGTACTAAATTAGGTACTTTAGTTCTAAAAATTTGTTCTTTTTTTCAGGATTCCAAGATGCCTGGAGCCAAGAGTACATTTTTAAGCTACAATGAAGATGCTATGAAAGCTGCAGTTGAAGATGTGTGCCTGCACAAAACATCTATCCGGACAGCTGCAAAGAAGTTTGGAGTTCCTAGAACTACATTAAAGTATAAACTGGATGGTAAATCACCAATGGAAAGAAGAATGGGCCCTCCTTCCATTCTAGCAAAAGAAGAGGAGGCTGAAATAAGCAGGTGGGTAGAGAACATGGCAAAAGCTGGTTTTCCAATCACTGTTGAACAGTTATGCATCAGTGTGGAGAGGTACTTGAAAGCAGTGAAACATGATTCCCCCTTTAAAGATGGAAGACCTGGCAGAACATGGGTCAAGAGTTTTCTTCGAAGAAATCCTTTGATTTCAAAAAGGGTCTCTCAAAATCTGACTGTCTCACGGGCAGCAGTTACTAGGGAAAGCATAATCAACTGGTTTTCAGAAGTGGAGCTATATATAAATAGAGAGCATGGTGATGAAAAGCTTTTGGAAGACCATCTCGGATATTTAACTGTGATGAGTCGGCATTTTTTTTAAATCCAAAAGGCCCTAAAGTGCTTGCCAGAAAAGGTGATAAAACAGTTTATCAGAAAGTTAATGCTGATGAGAAAGAGTGCATCACAGTATTGGTAACTGGTAGTGCAAGTGGTGTTGTAGCTCCAACAACCTGTTTGTTCAAATACAAACGTATTCCTCAAGAAATTTCATAAAATTATAAAAAGGAGTGGGGGCTAGGAAAGACTGATTCAGGATGGATGACTTGTGAAGCATTTTTTTAATTCATCGCTGATATTTTCCATCCATGGTTAGTGGAAAAACAAATCACTTTACCAGTTATCCTTTTCATTGATGGCCATGCTTCGCATTTATGTTTACAGACAAGCAAATTCTGTGAAGAAAATGGGATAATTTGTGTGGCTTTGTTACCCAATGCCACTCACATTTTGCAGCCCATGGATGTTGCTGTTTTTAGAAGTCTCAAAGAAGGATGGAAGAATAAAGTACACAATTGGAGGCTGGAAAACATTATTAACGAAGGTTCTCATCTCTTGAAAAAAAAAGATTTTGCAAAGCTATTACAGGAAGTGATAGATGAGAATGTTACAGAATCTATGTTGTCCAATGGATTCAAGAAATGTGGATTGTACCCATGGAATCCTCAAATAATTGAGGTTCCAGGCCAAGGATCATTCAAAGAACAAGATAAAAATGACTCAACTGAGCTGAAAATACAGCATTTGAAGCAAGGTTTACGTTTTTTGAATGACATGATAGGGAAAGAAAAGCTCAATGTTTTTCAAGCATCATCTGAAACATGGTGTGGAGATCCACTGGACACATCTTTGTTTAAATGCTGGAAGAAAACAAGAATGGAACTGGAGAGACTTGAACTGGATGTTAGGAACAATATAATTTCTGCCAACCTGTCACTGAATGATGATGCTATAGAGTTTCCTGCTGATGGAAACAACGTTGATGAAGCGCCTCTAACAGATATAGATGGAATTTTTGAGTTGTCTGGAACTGAGCCTTGTGATGTTGGGAACAACTTTTCTGCCAACATATCACTGGATAATGATGCTTTGGAGTTTCCTGCTGGTGGAAACAACATTAATGAAGTCTCTCTAACAGATATAGTTGTGATTTTTGAGTTGTCTGAAACTGAGCCTTTTGATGTTGGGAACAATATATCTACTAACATATCACTAAATAATAATGCTTCAGAGTTTCTTGCTGATAGAAGCAATATAAATGAAGTTCTTCCACCAAACATGGATGTAGTTTTAGACTTGCTGCCAATAGATTCACACCCAATTCAGTCCACAGAGAAAGAAGATATGTCTCAAGCAACAGAGGCATCC
>JAGFPH010004810.1:59705-76030 GCA_018207615.1 Philaenus spumarius | reverse complement strand
AGTAAAGGGAAACAGTAAGGCAAAACTGAGTGCAGAAAATGTAGTTGTGTATTGCTGGACGGAAAATGAATTCCCCAAAGATTCAAACTTGGTTGCTTCCTGCCTTCATGATTTTTTAACAACAACCAATTTGACTGGATTCAACAAGATTAGGCTTGTGTCCGACAGATGTTCGGGACAAAACAAAAATTCGACAATCGTGGCAATGGTAAGATCTTGGTTAGGTTGTGAAAATGAAAACACAGAAATCGAAGAAGTAGAAATTATCTATCCAGTCACAGGACACAGTTTTTTACCTCCAGACAGAGTGTTTGGGAATACTCAAAAAGACTTATGAAGAAAAGAAGTCATTGTAAATCCCACCGAGGTGTACAATATCATTAGGCAACATGCCACGCTAAAGGTAGTCGGAGAAGATATTAAATTTTATGATTATAAATTAGCAAAAGAGAATGTTCTAAAAGATGTGAAAAATTGGCATTTTCATATTTCAAAAGTTAAAAGAGTCTACATTAAGAAGAGAAATAACAATATGTGTACTTTACGAGGAGAGGCAACTTATAGGGGCGACCTTGGAGTTTACAAAAGACTTACTAAAGTGGGGAAAACAATAAAGGACATTATTCCGAATGAGGTTGAAAAAAAAATGAGTTGAGTGTTAAGAAAAAAGAAGACGTCGATAAGTTGCTGAAGAAACATTATGGGAACCAGTGGAGGCAGATACCTGAACTGAAGTTCTACGAACATGTTGTTTATAACTCAACAACAGCAGTCGTCCCTAATAATGAGTTGTGTGAAGAGCAGCAAAATGAACTTAATCTCATGATTTAATGATTTTACCTAATAGAAATTCAGTAGGCCTAAGTCGGTGTTGACTACTGTAACTTATTGTATTTTTTTGAATTTGTATCTCAGTTTTAAATTTTTTTAAATATATTATCTCAGTAAAATACTTTTTGAAAGAATGTCAGTTTATTAATTGTAATTAAAAAACTTGTTACTGTAAACTACTTTGTTAGTTCTTTTGTATTTTCCATGAGAAAGTTTGGGGCATTGATTTTTAATTAAAGGAACGTTTTTATTAATATAAAATGCCAATCATTATGTTCAAAAGCCTACATTCTCTGCTTTAGTATGACAGTGATATGGAAAGTTGATATTACCAGAGTCAAACCTAACATAATCCCAGCCTGCCAGAATCAAAACGTACAAAAATATTTCCTTGCTCCTGATTTGTTGTTGGTACATTTCTGACTCAAAAAATGCTTGACAAAATGTTACTAACATCAACGGGTCTTCCTGGTAGCAAATTGTTTCTGCAATTCCATACGTCCAATCTCCTGATCCATTGACAGGAGTATCTCCCTATCTTCCTTCTTCCTTCCTTTTGTACATTCAAGAAAGTGAAGGTGAAAACACAGGTTGTAAAAAAAATACATGACTGGTTAAATAAATCTTATCTTCTAAAGCGAGAGATAATTGTTTGTCTGCTAAATGGATCTGGAATCTCCGTCTAAGGATTTTTCATTTTTTGATTTTAAATGGGGCTTTTGGCCACGAGAAATCGATTGGAAATGGTCACCAGTCTGGGAAAATTCATTTTCTACGTCTTTTTATTAAATTAAAAAGTGAAATTTGTCCATTTTAAACAATACAAAGCACAGCTGATGCAAATGTTTTCAATGCCATTACAATAATCATCTGCTTTCTTTTAAACTGTATATTTTATTAGAGGTAAGCCTAATGTTGTATCTATTTATAGTTACCATGGCAACGAATACTTCTGCTAAATAAACATACCCTTTATTTAGTTGTTTAATGTTATAGGCCTAACCTAAACGATGTTCACGGAAATTTGCAATAATAGTTATTGACGTGAGCGAACTAGGCCCTAGGCCTAAATCGATATTGAAATATTAAACTTTAATTTAGGCCTGATTTATTTCTGAGGCATAGCGTTGAGATTGTGGTTAATCCTTTAAACTGTATTTTTATTACAGGTAAGCCTAATGTTGAATATACCCCTTTATTTAGTTATTTAATGTTATAGGCCTAACCTCAAAACTCAATAATCCAATATTTATTATTGAAATCATAGCCCTGCTTATAATCGAGCTTTAGCTCGGTCTCCTGGTACTACTGAATAAAGAAGGAGTACAGAAAGTAGAGGGGGTTATTAATTAGGAGTTGGCAAACCTCTTTTTAAATAAGTGAGAGAGATGTTTTAATGTTTAATGTTTAGTCATAAAGAGTTGTACCATGATTTTATGATGTGTTTATTTGTTTTGAATTATATAATATTAAATTGTATTGTGTAGAGGCTCAATTGTATTGTACAACTCAAGATTCAAGTAAACTGAAGATTCAAAGTTATAGTGAAGTAAAAGTTGAAAAAGGTAATAAAGTTTTATTTAAGTGGATAAAAGATTAAATTAAGAGAATTTGAGTTGACATAAAGATTTTGATTTGAAGTTGTTGAAAGGTAATACAATAATGATTTAAATTTTGAATTAATGTTTGATGTAAATTAACTTAAAGGATGAATTTGAACTTGGAAGTTGATATGTGTTCAAATAATTTGATTTTAATATTTGAAAGAGGTGTTGATTTGATTTAAAGGATGAATTTGAATTGGGATTTAAAGTTTATTATGTTTAAAACAATGAGATGATTTTAAATTTGAAGATTGAAATAATGTATTATTTGAAATTAAGGGATGAAATTTGATTTTGATTTCATATGATTATGTTGTACGATGATATATTGTATTCAGTAGGACGTTAAACACCAAAAAAAAAAAAGATGACATATTGTAAAAGATGTTTAACGAGTTATAATTTAATGAGTTGCAATTGTGGAGTGAATGTGATGGAAGTTTGATATTTTAATTTTAGTGAATTTTAGAATGGTGACTATAAAATTATATGGTGTTATAAGTCACATATATTTCTTTTTGTACGTTTATGTTTAAAATTAGAGCAATTTTAACCATAATCAGAGGGTTCTCTGTAATATATGTGAGTTTAAGGATAAATAAAATTAAATTAATGGTTATATTGTAAGGTGGGCTGTTATAAACTTTGGATAAATTAGGCTAAACTTAAATTAAGTTTAAAAGGTTTAATGAACATATAATTTCATAGAGGAATGCAGACAGTTTTATTTTTATAATAAATAAATCGGAGTTTATCAATTGTAAATAACTTAAAGAATGCAGACATAATAATAATAATTAAAATTTTGACAATGAAAAATAATGCACAAAGATTAAACGAAAGGCCTATGACGTCATCAGGTTAAGCCTCTATACAAAGGTGTAGACTAATAAATTACAGAAAAAAAGCCTCGAAGCGGGTGCCATGTATAATATAGAAGAAATGATTGGTCTAAAACTGGAGACGAACATGATGGTGGGAGAACCGAAGCCAGCAACTCACTTAGCGTTGGACCTTTTTTTAAAAAAAGTGCACAATCAAAAGTAAGTAGCTTAAAATATTTCATTTGATTTTTTCAAAATGTACATTTGATTGCATTCGAAAATTTTTTGTAAATTAATATTAATTATTTGTGTATGAATGTGAGTGAGAATGTACAGTTAAAATGGTTGCATAATAAGTTTTGTTTTATGTATGTTGATCAGATGATTGTTCTTTTTGTATGATAAAAAAAATGAAAATGGGTGAGTAAAACAAGTTAAGCCAATTATCATGTCTAGTTGATTTGATTCTTTTCCCTTCTATTGTAAGTACTATCATGGTAAACGAACTCCAAATTTAGTTTCAGTAATTTAAGGTTAAAAAATGTGTTTTTTTATGTTAAGTAATACTAACATTACTTAACAATACTCCGGGTGCTAGCGGAGGCGGATGGAAGATTGCTCAGTAGTTGGCATCTGTGTTCGTAGAACATTGAAGATAAAATATCTGTGAATTGTGAAATAAAGATTTAACCCTAGGAAGGCAACAGGGGTGACGCGTCACCCCACGCAGGTATATTTTGTTGTTGTTGTAGTGGCAGTAGACTACGTATGACCTTGGGGATTTTTATATTCTTTGTTCAGTTTGGCATCTGCCGGTACACAGGAAACTGCCGGTACATTGTTTTAGTGGTTCCAAGTGGTTAAAAAAATAGCTTGGGGTGATGCGTAACCCCTGTTGTCATTCGTGTTAAGTTAATTTTCCGTGCTTATCGAAAGTTTTTATTTTTTTTATTTCAAAATGGCTAGTATAAATGACCCAAACTTCAGTGATATAGTGAGAGATATGTTTGAATTAGATTGTGATAGTGAAAAGGATTCAATAACTTCGTGTGAGGGCAATACTGAACATCAATCGGAATATGATTCTTCAGAATCTGAACCTGAGAGTGCTTCACTTCAAGGACCTATAGTAAAAGGTAAAAATGGTTTTAGGTGGTCTCTTATTCCTCCTCCAACTAGCAGAACTGCTCATAGGAATATAGTTCGCATTCCTAATGCCAGAATTAGCTCCCTCAATATAACAAATGAGAAGGACGCGTTCCTTACCTTGATAGAGTTGTCTGGAGTTGATGCAATTGTGAATTTCACAAACAAAGAAATTTCAAAAGGTAAAGATAAGTATAATACTCCTCAAAAATATACATATGACACTGATTCAACTGAAATATTAGGCCTAATTGGTTTACTATATACAGCTGGTTTTCAAAAAGATGGCCATCTTAGTGTCGAGGAAATGTGGTCTCCTTATGGATCGCCATTTTATAAATGTGTAATGAGTATGAACAGGTTTAGGTTCCTTATGACTTGTCTCCGGTTTGATGATAAAGATAACAGGAACCCAGAAGACAAATTTGCTCCCATTAGGGAACTTTGGACAAAGTTCATTGATAAATGTAAATCTTCCTATGTGCCACACACTTATGTCACGGTAGATGAACAATTACTTTCATTTCGTGGCAGATGCCCTTTCAAAGTTTATATAGCTAATAAGCCAGATAAATATGGTATAAAAGTTGTAACAATGTGTGACTCTCGTACTTATTATATGATTGATGCTATACCTTATATTGGCAAGGAACCGGGCAAAACTTCTGCCAGTTATTGTGTAAACAAACTAACAGAGACCATTCATGGTTCAGGTCGCAATATCACATGTGACAATTGGTTTATGTCCATTCCTCTAGCTCAACAAATTTTAAAAGACCATAATTTAACATTGGTAGGAACTTTGAGGTGTAATAAACCTGAAATACCCAAGTCATTTTTGGCTAATAAGCAAAAACCTGTTTTGACCTCCCAATTCGGCTTTTCTGATAGGACCATGTTAGTTTCATTCACTCCTAAGAAAAACAAATGTGTACTACTGATTTCCACGATGCACAGTCAACCGGAAGTCAACAAACAGTCCCAAAAGCCTGAAGTTATAGAGTTCTATAACAGCACAAAGGGAGGAGTAGACACGTTTGACAAAATGGTTCATACCTATTCTGTGTCAAGAGCAACAAGACGTTGGCCACTAAGTATGTTTTATGGTATTTTAGATCAAGCTGGAGTGAATGCTATGGTACTATTTAAGAACGTTGCACCTTTGGATAATATAGTAAGAAGACAATTCCTCAAAGAGCTTGGATTTCAACTAGCCAGACCACAAATGGAAAAGCGATTAGAATCACAGCTGACTAGGGAGCTGAGGGCCAACATAAAAATGCTTTTAGGAATTGAAGATCCCCAGTACCACTGGACACCTCTACCCCTGCAAAGTTAGCAAAGCAGTCAAGATGTTACCTGTGCCCCCGTCAAAGAGACAGAAAAGTGAAAACTGTTTGTGCTAAATGCAAACAGCCAACATGCAATGACCACCGCAAATAAATTTGTGATAACTGTTTATTATATAAATTTATATAAATTGCCTACTTTTAATTTGAAAAATTCAGATTTATTGTTTAGCATTTTTTTAAATTTAATTTTCATTGTTTATTTTGTATTTTAATTAATTTTTACCTATTTTACTAAGTTTTTCTTTTCATTTTTCAGTTATAAAAATTATATCTAATAAAATCCTCAAAAATGTACACTGTCAGATTAATCCAATTTAAAATTATATTTTAAGGTATAAGCTGTTCCAAGACTGTAATAAAGTTATCCTAATATGTACAATATATTGTTATCTTAACAAATTGGCTGTTTATTTATATACCCATAACACAAAAAATATTTTATTTCACTTATTATAAACAACGTGAGACTATGTGCGCCTTTTACGGAAATTAATTATTTTGGAAGGTTATACTTATGGGTTTTCATTAATATTAATAATAATATATTATTAAATATACAGTATAATATATACAATGAGAAAAGAGCAAAAAAAATCTATTAAGTATAAAATAAAGATTGTTTTAAAGCTGTGGTGATGCGCCATCCCATGTTGTTTTCCAAATATGCTTAGTTTGTGTTGCCTTTGTAGGGTTAAGGGTCGGCTCTAGCTGTCGGCCATGTTGGTTGACACTCCATAAGACCAATGTTAAATTAAAATCCATATTTTTCCTTTATTTTTGATCGGATAATTATGAACGATATGTCATTTTAAAGCTATGGCCAATACGCATGCAAATGGCTTTTCCAAAATTAAGAAAAACGTTTTGTTTAATATTTATTAACAATTTAAAAAATTAATTTTTAATAATTTTTTATGTTGTCACTATTAGTTATAGCGAAAAAGTACCAAGCCATTTGCATGAAGAATTTCGTCCCCAAGAGTTTGGTATTTTTTTGAAAACGCTATTTGAACAATTGCGGGTTTTAAATGGATTTAGGCTGAGCAATGTCCGTGTAACCTACCGCCGCTATAGGATGACTTTAAATATTTTTTTACGATGTAACTATTAACTATAGCGAAAAATTATCAAGCCATTCGGATGAAGAATTTTGTCCCCAAGAGTTTGGTATTTTTTTGAAAACGCTATTTGAACAATTTCGGGTTTTAAATGGATTTAGGATGAGCAATATCCGCGTAACCTACCGCCGCTACGCTGGAGTCGCAGGTTGCTTTCTGTTTTACTAGAGCCGACCCTTAATAGCAGCTGAAGAGAGAAGGCAGTGATGCTATGTTGGTGAGATAATTCTATTTGGAGGTTATATTTGATTGTTTTGAGTAATGAATTGACTATAAAGTAAAGTAAATAAAGTAAATAAAGGATACTGCAAATGGAATTAAAATGGTGTAAGTATTTATTTCACATGAATAAATTTTTTTAATTGAAATTTGACTTAGATTTTTTTATTTTCAAAATTACATTTTATTTTTATTTTTTTATTATTAATAAAATTTATTTATTTGTAACCACAGCACGTTACAATGTAGATGATTTAAGTTTATATATTCCGGTCAAATCAAATTAATTTTTTATTGTTTTTCTTTTTGTTGACGAATTGCACTTTTAAACTTGTTGGATGTTCTATAAGTGAATGTTAAGTTGTTTAGTTTAAAACTCACTTCTTAGGGTGTGCCCCTATTCTATAGTTGTGAATTTAGAAGATACAACATAGTTCATTATTGAACACTCAGTTCCGGTGGCTAAACTTTCCAAAATGAATAAAAATATAATTATATGTGTTAAAACATGGTAAATACGAAATTGTACAGAATTTTGCAAATAAAATAAATAATTTAAATGAAAAGTTAACTGTAAGTTCCGACTAGCAGAGGAATCTGATTGTTTTGCTTTGAAACAATCGTTTGATCACCTTATTGAAGAACCACCTATACTACTAACCATACTGACAATGTCCAGAAGCTCGCACAAGAGTCACAATCTATAAGGAGACAAGCCATCACCCGGGAACCGCAGGGGTATCTGACAACGAGAAGCCCGCCACATCTGGTGTCAGAAGTTGCATTTAGACATTTCGTTTCTGGATACAATGACATGAACTTCTTCTGGTACGCGACTTCTTTTTCAAGGGTTACATTTATAGATAAATTTCAATATTTTGGAATTACTTAGTGTTTATTTTAGAGTGCAAACGTAACTAGCCCATGGTTGCACTAAATTTATTCTTTTATTTGGTTTGTTTGAGTGTTGAGTATAACACTCAGACGTTATAAATTTTACTTCATTTCTTTTACAAATTATTGAGATAAAGAGTGTATGAAAATATTTTGCTTTATAAGGTAATGCATAGGACAGTAAAACTAGATCAGGATTAACAATTCTCATCATTCTTCAGTACCATCATTGAGACATCTATAAACCTTCAACATCAACAGCAAAACATCTATAAACAATCTCCGCCTTTGTGTTATATTTCAGATTGGTTGTACAGTGTGGGTATACATCACTGATGCTGTTCTAAGGCTGTTTTAAAAAATATTTTTAAAATTTAATTTAATTTACTGGATGTTTAAATGTCCTATAATAATTAATTGTGTAAGATTATTATGTGTTTCTGTCAAACTGTCCTATGTATCTAGCTAAGTTTAGCATATCTATAGGCATATCTTTATAGAAATTTTTTAATTACATAAATTATGAATTCAATAAAGTATTTAAACATTACATATTACTAAACAGTTAAACGAGTAGAAAAATTTGTGTATAAATAAAGTTAAAAGATTGACTGGAAAAAAATAAATTTGATTCCTTTATATAATTTAAATAACTTTGTTATGATCATTGAAAGAAAATAATGTTTATTGGTTTATTGTGATTTTAAATAACAAAACGATGAAATAAAGAGGTAAATTGCAATGAAATGAGAGTTACATAAAGTAACTTTGATACAAGTTAAAGATGAGAACATAAACTTTGGTTTCCGCTCATTACAGTACAATGATAATGTTTAATTTGAACAATTTGTGTTTTAAAAGCCATAAGCAACTTAACTTTATTCAAACTTAGTTTGTAGGGCAGAAAACTTGTCACTAAGCACACATCGGAGAGGTTTTCCGACCATAACATAGCGTAAAGAGGTGCTACAAGTAGACATACTAGAGGAGTCGAAAAGAATGTGAAGTTCAAATAAAAAAATAAAAGGTTCAGCTGTGACAGAGGGATATGAAGGGTCACAGTTTTAAAGGGCTTGGGTGGGTCAGCAGTGGAGGTACTCACACTAAAGAGCGTAAAATAGAGAAAATTTGAGAGTCAAAGGGACTGTCTCTGATGATGGGGGGGGGGGGGTGAGTGACAGGTACCTTTTGTAATATAATTAATAATTATAGATAATAAACAATGGATGGGATGATAGTGGCCATGCTAAATAATAGCTTGCACACAGACAATAGTTGATGTCACAGTTTATAGGTAAAGGGAGGGGAACCAGCTTGAGTCTAAATGTCTTCAAGCCTAAGTCAGTCTGTTTAATAACCTTGGTTTGGAGCACGTTACACAAGGTGGACTTGCTTGTCATTGAATTCATTAGTTTAGTTGTATGTTCGGGCCAGCTGAGGAATTTAATTGTTTTGCTTTAATAAATTCTTTCAAGTGAAACAACCGTTTCATCACCTTATTGAAGAACCTTCTAAATCACAAACCATCCTGACATCGTCCAGAAGCTCGCACAAGAATAGAAGGACACATCCTATAAGGAGACGAGCCATCGCCCAGGATCCCCACAGAACGACAGTAAGGAGCAAGTCACACATATTACAAAAAATTTTACTAAATGCATAACGGACTCGGTTTTGAAAGTAACAAACTTTAGCACATACTCCTTCAAACAGACTTGTATAGACAACAACCATTTGAAATATGTTGTAGGTTGATTTAATAAATTTAAAAACATATTAGTTCATACAAGTTTCATAAATGAGTTAAAATAACACTAAAAAAATTTACGAAACCGAATGAGGTAATGAAAGATGCATGTAACTATCTCGAACTTTGTACACTGCTTTACTAGCCCTCTGTATCATGTTCTATTTCACATTCCTTTTCAATATTTATCATTTCTTCAAAAAAATCACCAAATTGTCCTTCTGTTTTTCTAATCATGTTTGTGTGATAGCTTTATTACTTTGGCTACGTTCGGGTGTGCCATTGGGCTCTCAAAAATGCGAAACTTTAGCCAGCATTCCTACATCTGTGCGGGCTCTTGAATGTCGATAATTTTAAATCTGTTTTTGGTTTGTAAGAGAAGCTATAGAAAATGTTGTCATTAGATGTATACCTAACGTGTATGCCTCGTCAGCTGCAAACACGTATGGGAAGGCAATTTCATTAATTGGGTACATTTTAATGGCTTATGGTAAATTTATTTTATGGTGAAGGAATGGTTTACCAAATGTTGACGCAGTAAATACAGCACAATCACAGATCTACCAAAATCTCCAACGTCGACTGTTAACGAAATTTTCTTCTGCATCAACAACAGCTGTAATACAAATGAATGGAAGTTCTTGTAGTTGAAATATGCAGAACCTGAACTCCATGGGCTCTCTATCCTGATATGTTTGCTGATGGCACCGAGACAATTAGGAAAATTCCATTTTTCTTCAAAGCGATTGGCAATTTGTATCCATTCCTCTGGACGTAGGTTATTGCACCATGTACACTGGAGACAATACATTCTATAGTACGGTCAAATTTCAGAAACAATTTTGTCAGCAGTAGTAGCTCCAATACGAAAGTTGCAACGAAGGTATTCAAAAAGATCTCCCGTTGCAAGAAACCTAGAAAAAACGAGCTCAAATAACAATTTTGTAGAATAGTAGTGTAAATAAATTCTGTAAGTAATAGGTCTATGTTTAGATATTAAAATTATTTAATTTTCTAAATAAAAGTTTGGTTTTTCCAGCTGCGGATTGCAGAGATAGGTGGGTGAACCTTGGAAATTCTTACGCAAGATGGGTAAGAGAAACAAAATGCAATCCTAGTGAGACTGGTGCGGGGAAAAGAAAAAGTAGTACATTGCCGATGCAGTGAGTTTCTTACAAAACTTGGTTAGCCAACACAAGCGTATGACAAGCAGCATGAACAGCACCAAGAATCTGAAGTAAAAACTCAGATTGAAATAGCAATCACTAAAGAGATAGATGGACCTCAATTAGAATCTAACCCTAAGAAAAGACCAAAAAAGTGCTGTTGACATTGTTTCTGGCCCAATGGTGGAATTTTTAAAGTCCAGGACTGAAGCTTAGAAAGTAGACAAAACTCCAATGTTGCATTTTTCCAAGAGTTTACTTTCAGATGCTGAGAAACTGGCACTGAGAGAATGTCGTTTCAAAGCTAAGGTTTTAGAATTTTTAAATAATTTTGTTGACGAAGAAGAGGATGAGAAAACTTCATCTAGCGCCTCCACGCCCCTTCTAACGTTTTCTGAAACAGCCATTTTACTTTTAGGATTATAGTTGAGACATTGAACTACACAGCCTTAAAGGAGTCCAAAGACCTCAACACCTCTCCAAATGTCTTTGGGTCACTGAGCTCCAAAGTCTTTCCTGAGCCCATTACCTAATGATTCAGAGGACGATGTAAGCCTTACAACTCTTAAAAATGTTGTCCCCTTGAATAAGTTTTAGTTATTAAATCTTTCAATAAAGCTGGGTTTTATTAGGTGCTGTTATGTTCGGGTTCATAATTAATTATTTAAAGAAATGCAAATTACATTTATGAAGTACTAGTTTTATTATTCAGCGATCTACTTCAGTCGCTGTTCACTGTAAGACTGCTGGCTGCTCATCGTAGCCAGGACATGTTGCTACAATGTTTACTTAATATTAGAAATACAGATTACATTACAATTTCCTTCTTTTTTTTTAAACTAAGAATAGATCAAATAATAATAATAGTAAACATTTTTTATAACCTTGTAATTTTTTTTTTAAGAAATTAAAATTATATTCTAATACAAAACAAACTAGTATTCTTTTTTTTTTGAAATTCAAAACTAGACGTTACATTAATAATACGCAAATTAATAAACATGTACATTATTTTTTTTCAAATTAAAAACTATCTTCTAACCATTTACAACTCAAAAAATTTTTTAAACTAAATTAAAATGTATCTTCTAATTTGCAACTGCTTTTGACTACTCTACCATATCTGGTTTTGTAATTATCAAGATCTTTTAAAAAATCACTTTCTGGACTAACCTTTTGCCCTGAATTAACACTATCACTTATTCTTCTATTAGATTGATTTAATGGGCTTATTTCATTCTTTTGACGAGACATGGAAGGACATTTTGTAGGCGACATTCTTTCAACCGCAGGACTAATATGTATTCTATTACGTCTATATGATTTACCGTTTTGATCTATGACTATATATGATCGAGGTTCTTCTGTTTCTCAAATTATGTTACCGCTAGACCAATTGGAATTAGGTTTTTTCTGAAAGAGAACATCTTGACCATTACATAAACTCTGCAGTGGTTTAGAATTGCAGTCAAAATGTCCCTTCATTCTCTGTTTGTTAACATACAGTTGTTTTCTGGTTCTATTATAATTAAGTTTAGGTTTAAGACAGTTGTAATGTGTTGGTATTAAGGTACGCAATTTCCTTGACATGAGAAGTTGAGCAGGTGATTCCACATTATTTTTATTAGTGTTTCTAAAACTTAAAAGCGCAAGATAAATATCTTCTCCTGCATCAGCTGTTTTTTTATTTACTATTTTTAAAAACTCTATCAACCATAGAATCTATTAACTCTTTTTTTACATTTAGTTTATGAGCCCTATCATGAGCTAATTCTTTAGATTTACACATGTCTAAGGCTTGTTCTAAAGTCAAATTATGTGTTTTTAATAAAGCAACTTTAATATCGGAATCCTGAATACCACTAACAAAAATGTCTCGAACTAAACTATCACATAAACCACCGAAGTCACAAGAAGCACTTAGGTTTTTTAATATTGCCACATATTGTTCATAAGATTCATTATGTAATTGTTTACGATTAAAGAATATATGTCTCTCATATGTTACATTAGCCAAAGGAATAAAATAATTTTCAAAACTTTTAATTACAGTTTCTAACTTGTCTGAATCCACTGCACTAAGATTAAACGATTTTAAAATGTCTTGTCCTTCTTCACCCATGTAATGAAGTAATAAAGTTACTTTCTTTTTGTCTTTTGTAGACTCCGGTACAAATGATTCAATAAAAATTTCATACCTGTTTTTAAATTTTCTCCAGTTAGTTGCCAAATCACCTTGAAATTCCATCGGAGAGACGCCATTTCCTGTGTTTCTGAAATCCATTTTTCCTTAGTAAAATCGAACTATTTTTTGTTTTGCAAACTAATTAACACTTTATCTTAAATAATTCTTATTAAATCTGGTTTACACCGCTGCCACCATGTTATGTTCGGGTTCATAATTAATTATTTAAAGAAATGCACATTACATTTACGAAGTACTAGTTTTATTATTCAGCGATCTACTTCAGTCTACTACAGTCAGTTCACTCTAAGACTGCTGGCTGCGCATCGTAGCCAGGACATGTTGCTACAATGTTTACTTAATATTAGATATACAGATTACATTACAGGTGCGGACTTTTTTGGCAACGGAGAGCGGAGATTTTCCACCCATAATTTCAGCTCAGCGGAATTCTATTTTCCTAGACGCAGACTTTTCGGCGACCGACTGCGAAAAACCTGGCTCATTTTGGTTGTGACTGTTGAGGGAATAACACCATGTACAAGAAAAGAAAGTATCTTGCTCTATTAACCCTCAAGGAAGAAGATGAAATCGAAGAAGAAGAAGATAATGTGTTCAAGTGCACGAAATCCCACCAGTGATATTTTTAAATCGCATGAAAATGAGGGTGTTTCCAACATAATTATCAGTAATCACCTCATCGATGATGAAATTCGATTCAAACAGTATTTTACCTTTACAAAAGATGAATGTCATTCTTTACTCAGTGAAATACAGGATGTTGATGCACTTAAATCCCATCCATACAACAGGAACACTACTCCAATCATTGGAAGTCAATCTAGCCTTGACACTAAGGTACTCGTATTATATACACTACTGGACAAAAGTTTCGCAACACAAACAAAACTTTCTGTGAATGAAACTCAGGATTGATAATGACTTGTTTATTAACAATAATGCTTTAAATAGGCAAAAATACACTTAATACTATTAGTCCAGTAGACAGAGCAAAAAAAGTGGGGGGGTCTGCTGGAAAAAATTCCGAAATTAATGAAACTTTTACAGGTTGTTCGGGGGTACTGTGGGATGACTCTGTCAAGTTTTCCAACTCGAGGACCCTGTGCTAATTTTAGGGGGGGGCCGAAAAACTTCAAAATTTTCGGACTTTTGTCGGTTTTTCACTTATAACTTCTACACTAAGGTTTTCGACCAAAACATTTATTTTCAAAGTTGTAGATCAGTAAATGTGCTACAATTTGGTATCCTTAAACTTCTTCCTAAACCTAATATTAACCGAGATACAGTCGATCAAAGTTAGAGACATTTTCTCAAAATGGCAAAAATTGGCCAAAGCCTTCGTTTTTGGCCCTGTAACTATCAATTACCATCGGTTCTACAGTAATTATGGTAATCACTCATCAATATCGACATGTTGGAACACGCGGGGGGGGTCCTCTGAGTGGTGCAGACCTCTTTAACCCTACAACCGGCAGACTTCACTACTTCACTATAGTGCAGTCACTCCATGCCGCGACAATACATTTGTAACGCGTGATTGTATGGAATATTTCAACCACTAAAAACCTTCCAATCTCAAAAAAACAAATACCATTGGAAATTTAATGTTTCAAAATTTATTTTTTGGGTTTACAATTTCTTTCTAAAACGTATATTTACTTGTGTAATCAGCGTTTAGAAATTTTACTTTTCTAAACCGCTGACGCGCGTGACAAAACTCGGTGAAACAAATCACTTTTTGTCACATTTCTAAATTGTATAAAGGTTAGACAAACCTGTTTTGAACAGAATAACTTTATACCATTGACGTAAACAAAATTTGAAGTCTTGAAGAATTTGCCTTCAAAATGTTCGTCTCTTTTATAATTTCAATGTTTTAATATGCTTATGCCAGAGCAGTTCGCGGGCATAGCCTTGCATACGCAGCCTTAGGTGGACTCATCATTGATCTGTTGCGGGTTGGAAGAAGGAGACCTGTTTGCCCTGGACATGGTTATTTATGCTGCTTACAATTCGAGAATTGATGCAGAGGACCCTTCACTAAAATGTGTGACGAAAAGCTGTCCAGTCTTCTGAAGAATGTTGAGTATCAACTGCAGCATTTTGGATTCAATATTTCCGTTTGTGCACTCTCATGAAGAACTTCATCAGAGCTGAAAGTACAGGTGACTGAAAACTACACCCACAGAAAATGCAATATCATTGATGGAGGGTTCCTGTTACATAGGGTGGTTTGGACGAAGTCAAGCGAAGCAACATTCCAGGTAGTCTGTCAAAACTACATGGACTTACATCAAAAGGCACTTTGGGAGCAATGCCATAGTGGTTTTTGATGGTTATCCTAGTGGGATAAGCTACCAAAGCACCAAGGCAGTAGAACGTTATCGGCGTTCCTTGCTGAACCCCTCTACTAAGTTTGTGTTCTCCAAGACAACAGCAGTCAGCACCATCACGCAGGAAACATTTCTCTCCAACGACACAAACAAGATGAATTTCATAAAAATGCTGAAGGGTGAACTGGAAGCCAAGGGGATCCAAGTCAAGCAGGGAGTAGAAGACGCTGATGTGCTGATCGTACAGACTGGTGTCTCAGTTGCCGAGGATTACGACAGTGTTGTCATTACAGGGGAGGACATTGATCTTCTGGTGCTGCTGAATACTTTGGGGTTTTCAAAGAAAAACGGCTACTTCCAAAAGAGTGGGAAGGGGCTACTTCCCCAACCGTCCTTTATTCTTCCTACTCTTTCAAACACGGGCCACAGGTGTTCTGCGACACCACCGATAGCTTCGACACCACGTGTCTTCAGCACCCTTTGGAATTTTGAAGAAGAAGGTGATACAGAAGTATCAGAAGAACCCCGGCCTCTCCGAGATGTTTGAGATTTTCAAGGACCCCGAGGCAACTCCAGCTCAAATTGCTGACGTTGGAGAGAAGTTCTTGGTGAAACTGTATGGCGGGAACATTGGACATGACAACCTCGATGACCTGAGATACCGCATTTTCACCACTGTCGTGGCAAAGCCGAGCTGCCAACTTGCCAGACTGCCACCAACCAGAGATGCCGCTAAGTACCATTCATTCAGGACTTACCGCATTTTCACCACTGAGTGATTACCATAATTACTGTAGAACCGATGGTAATTGATAGTTCGAGGGCCAAAAACGAAGGTTTTGGCCAATTTTTGCCATTTTGAGAAAATGTCTCTAACTTTGATCG
>JAGFPH010004810.1:45901-59605 GCA_018207615.1 Philaenus spumarius | reverse complement strand
GTCGTTTTTGTCGTGGTCGTCGTTAACTTCGTCGTCGTTTTTGTCGTCGTTGTCTTTGTCGTCAAGTCGTCGTCGTCGTCGTTTTTGTCGTCATTGTCGTTGTCGTGGTCATTGTCAAAACAGGGTTTAGCTAATAAGTAATGTCCGCTAATGTCCGTTAGGTTAAATAACGTTATGTATCTCCAAGGTATTATTTGATGTAGTTTGGGTTTGGTTAGTTAATAGCCTAGACTCCTATGCTAGCCTAAGCATTTTTCCTGTGCCTATAAAGTCGAAATCAGGGTTAGACGTAGCGGCCGCTTTGGAATCGATATTTGACAATCATAAGATGAAACATTTCCAGACCGAGCAGGTGGGTTGTTTAATGTTAATAGTAAACGTATTGTAGGTATGTCCAATGGTGTAGGGTACGAAGATGCCGTACATTTGCGACAATTGAATGAACTAAAAACTTGGGTCATAAACAATACATTAACTTCAAAAAAAAAATATTATTAGTATGGGCGAATACTATGACGGTATTTATAAGCGTATAGGTAATTTAGCCATGGGCATTATCGACAACTATGCTGTCACAATTACTAAGGAGCCAAATTAAAACGAATGAACTTTGCGTCATTCAAAGACGGTCTAAAGCGGGCAATTACAAATATTGTACAAGCACTAAACGAAAATAAAAAGCATAATAAGGACGCGCTTGTAGTTCTACTTTCTGCCTTTTAAACACAAAAACTTTCCAGAATTTATACAACGTTTATATTCACCGACATTAGCGATACCCACATTCGCTATAGGTCAGTAGTAATCCAAGCTTGCAATTTAGGTAAACTTTCAGTCACGATCATGGAGCCGGAGAGGATGGTCGTAGGGAGTCTACCTAACACATCGCTGGGTATTTTCTTAAAATCAGTACATTTCCTAAATCCCGAGTGCACAAAAATCGCAGCAACAGGACTATTCCAGCATATGGGTTATAGCCTAGGGTTGTTGATTCAGGCGGGTAAAAATTTTGTTTTCTTTACAGACGAAGTGTTTAACGAAATATTACTTTTGGACATAATTTCTGCTCTTGAAGGAAAGGCTACGCACGAATTTAATCTAAGTGTTGGGAATATTCGAGTAACAACTGTGTTTGGAAAACGTTATGTTACATTCAATGATGGTCAGCATTTTTTAAACTTGAACTTGTCGGAGTGGGGACTGTTTAAAGACGCCATACCTCTGATAAACCTTCGTATTAAAGAATTATTTTATTACGAGGAGGATTTGCGCGAGTACATCATTAAGTGCCTGACCACAGACGAACTCGTTTCCAGCACACTCCCCGAAGTGGACAGATTGTACGAAGAGGTGAAGTTGTTCAAAAAATATGCATGCAGTAGTTGAGTTTCACGGTTACCACGATAACAGCTATAAGTTTATAGTCAAAGAGTTTGCTATAGTCGGTGAGAATTTCTCCAGTGTCGTTGTTTTCAAACCGCCTTATACATTTGATCAACTTAATAGTGGCGCTCGGAGGACAGCCCTTTGGTTACAAAAAAACTATCATCATATCGGCTGGGAAGAAGGTGACGTTCCTTACGACGAAGACGTGATACGCACGCTTTGCAAACCGTTTTCCATAATTTACACAAAAGGATTGGAAAAAACTCAGTTTTTGAGAAAGCTTCTGCCACACGTGGAAGAATTACCAGAGATGGAAAGATACTCGCACTGTACAGAGGTTAATTGTATATTACCTCAGCACTTTCAATACGACAGTAAGTGTGCCTTAAAAAGTGCTAAATATTATTACGATTCTCTTCTTAAGTTAAAAGAACAACACGGACTGTAAACACCGAAATTATTGGCAGGGCGAATGGCCAAAACATTGTATTTTTATTTATATCCAATGTATATTGTATTCTAATAGCCGTTATTACTGTAAATACTTTAGTGTTGTAATGAGAGGGAATTATTATTAATAAACTGTATTTGTGTAACAAAGTTGTTTTAATGAGTCATTCCTATAACCATTTCTTTACTGTAACTGTTATAAAATTGTCATTTTAATGTGAACAAGAAAAAAAAAAGTGTTTGGAAAAGAGTGACACGGTATTTGCACATGTCTAGGGGTCAGTGACCGCCTTGACTCCTGGGTTAACGCTGTGTAACGAGATTTTAGTACAATGGTGTTAGAGGTTATTGCACAACATTGTGTATTGAAAACTAGCAATTAATAGCAGCCATGGTAAATATGGGGAAATAATAAAACAGAATTTAAATGTAATTTATTTCTTACAAGGTATTGACGGCAGCGCATTCTGGTAGAGAGTTTTAGAAATATTAACCCGTCCGACGGTAGCGCGTTCTGGTAGAGAATCAGCGAATTCATTAGACAGTACAACGGATACAATTCTGCCGACTCGGCATTGTTACACATGCTAACATAAATTTTTGCTGATTCGATTGGAATGTGTAAGTCTACATCGTAAGTTTGGTTATGTAATTACGTATATCATACACAAGGGTGTGGCAGAGCCTAAGGTTAGGTTAGCCAAATTTTTAGTTCGGCTAAGTGTTGTTCGGCTGGACTCGGGAGAGCCTTACGTTCGGGCAAGTAATTATAATAATAATTGAAGTTGTAACATAACCTCAAAGTACAATCTATGCGGGGCTTGTACAGTATAAACAGTCACGAGTACAGCAAAGCCTAAGTTTTTAGTTCGGAAAAGATCGGATAGGTCTGGGCCACCAAATTTGTAAAAGATTTACATTACATTTGCTAACTATTGGAATGTCTGGTCAGCATATAGCTGGGGTGTCGATTTTATAACAATGTACAGAAATGTTAGTCAGTTAAAAGTATTAGACTACAAAATTCGGTGAAAGTCGTTAAGTATAATCGTGCTAGTAAATGATTTAGAAAATAAAATTATTATCGAAAGTTTTGATGGAAATCAAGGGTGCGGCATAGTCTAAGGTCGTAGAAGTGTTAAAGTATCGAGTAAAAAAAAAAACGCGTTATAAAACAGAGACATTTTATTAATAACCAATCGAATAAACGGTACACAACATAGAGTAATTATTGATAATTTTAATGTTAAAGCTAAAACCGTGATTGTGTTACTAAGCTACCGTGTCTACCGACAAACATATGGGGACTTTATATTGAAACAAATTTTAGATAGAGAAAGTTAAGTAATACAGTCGGATTCGGTTAAGTTTGGTTATGTAATTACGTATATTATACACAAGGGTGCGGTAGAGCCTTAGGTTAGCTAAAGTTTTATTTCGGTTTAGTTACGGTTTGTAAGAGTTGCGGCAGAGCCTTATGTTTGAAAAATACCGGTAGAAACAGTTATATCATACGCATGGGATGCGGCAGAGCCTTACGTTGAGTTGAGTGAATTTTATATTAATAACCATTGCGGAGAAATTCCGTTGCGGGGAAATTGCTCTAATCACGACGGTGCTGAATAGCTGCCTGCGTGTACGAAATATATTTTAGAATTCGTTTGCACCTAAGCCTCCGTTAAAAACATTAACATTTCCGTTTTTTCGAAATTTTGTTGCAAAATTTGGGGGAGGGGTGACCCCCGGGGTTGAGTTAGACCGAATACAACTTGTTTTACTTTTTAGAAACATTACGTTATATTTTGGTCGGTTATGTAGTTACGTATATCATACGCATGGGATAAGGCCGAGCCTAGTGTTAGCCAAAATTTTAATTTTTACTAAGTTCGGATTGGACTCGGGCTGAACTTTACATTTGGGTTAGCTTGGTTTTCCGTACGATATAACACATTTTATAAAAATAATTCGGGGTACAGCGAAGCCTAAGCTCGGTCAAGCCAGGCGTTTTGGTTCGGGTAAGACTGTTAGAAACAGTGTATATCATACGCACGGGTGCGGGAGCGCATATGGTTAGCCTAAGTGTGGTTTGCAAGGATGCGGCAGAGCCTAATTTTGGCCAAAATTTTATTTCGGCTAAGTGCCCTTCGGTTGCACTCGGACAGAACCTTACGTTCGGGTTATCTCGGTTTTCCATACATTAAAACACATTCATAAAAATAATTCGGGGGTACAGCGAAGCCTAAGCTCGGTCAAGTCTGGCGTTTTGGTTCGTGGTAAGACCGGTAGAAATAGTGTAAATCATACGCACGGGGTGCGGGGGCGCCTACGGTTAGCCTAAGCTTTATTTCGCCTAAGTACGAATTTCGGGGGTTGCGGGAGAGCCTAATTTTAGCCAAAGTTTTATTTCGGCTAAGTGCCCTTCGATTGAACTCGGGCAGAATCTTACGTTCGGGTTAGCTCGGTTTTCCATACGTTATAACACATTTTATAAAAATAATTCGGGGTACAGCGAAGCCTAAGCTCGGTCAAGTCCGTCGTTTTGGTTCGGGTAAGACCGGTAGAAATATATTACAAGGGGTGCGGCAACGCCTATGGTTAGTCTAAGCTTTATTTCGCCTAAGTACGAATTTCGAGGGTTGCGGCAGAGCCTTACGTTCGGTTAATTACGGTTTGCAAGTCTTTATTTTGACTAAGTCCGATTCGGGTTTACTCGGGGGCATTCGGTAGTGTTCGGGTTTATATAATGCACTTTATACTATATTACAAGGGTACTATAACAATTTAAAGCTAATAATTTCTCTAAGTGACCTTCGGTCGGATTCGGGAACGATCGGTAATATTTGGGTTGTTATAATACAATTTATACTATATCCCGACGACACTATAACACCGTGCACCTGATGCAAGGTTGCTGACGGGTGGTAAACTTATATACTTCACAAAACAGTAGATTCTCAACAGAGTCGGCCTAGCTTAACCGCTAGCGCTGCGGACTCGGGTCATGGTGATACCCGGTTCGACTCTCGGCGACACCCAAACTTTTTTCAAAGCAAAAAATTAAATTAAATTAAATATTAATTATTACAAAACAAGATGGCTGCCAAAAAAAAGATGGCGGCTCAAAATTCCCCAAAATCTTTAAAAATCCAAAATCCCCAAAATTTCCAAAAATCAAAAATCTTCAAAATTCCCAAAATCCCCAAAAATCAAAAATCTTCAAAAATCCAAAAATTCCAAAAAATGTTAGGACCCCCCAAAAAAAAACCCAAAATGTTAGGAAAGGAACCCCCAAAAAAAAAAAAAAAAAAAAAAAAACCCAAAATCCAAAATTCCCAAAAATGTTAGGTTAGGTTAGGACCCCAAAAAGGCCCAAAAAAATACCCAAAAAAAGTGGGCGTGGCTTGGGTTAGGAACCAAAAAGACCCAAAAAAACACCCAAAAAAAGGGGGCGTGGCCCAAGGTCAATGACCTTCCCCCACTCCATTTTACGCCAGATCGTCGCGGACTCTACTATGGGGAATGGTTGACTTCAGGAAGGTGTTGGTTGCGGGGGTGGGCACATTTATTCAGTAATTAGACGAGTAATTTTTTCCTGCAGTCTCATAGCTGTTGGAGGACCAATAGTGCGAAGCATCGACGAAATATATTTTCCAAAGTGGTCATAGTAATCTTCTTTGGGGATTCGAGCTGCTCGATTAGATATTTCATCTAATTTCTTTATGGCACCACTTATGCTTTCAATTTGGGGATCTTGAGTAGTTTTCTTCATTTTTGAAGGCCATACGTTTCTTGGTGGAGCTTTCCTTTTGATTGTTGTCGGGGGTTCCTCGTTCATTATTGGATTTTGAACAGTATCGTTAGTATCTCCTGGACTCATGGTCTGGCTCGGTAGTTCAGATTCCGCCTGAACCGAGTCAGGACTACTTGGGATCGCAGGCATCACCTGCAAAGAAAAATTACATGAACAATTTATTTTTTTCAGGTACCAGCTACTGAAGATGAGTGGAAGAACGTTCAATATGGCTTCCGAGAGCGCTGGAATTTCCCAGGTTGTGTGGGGAGTATCGACGGTAAACATATTAATATCCGCGCACCCCCCAACAGTGGGTCGGATTTTTACAACTACAAGAACAGTTTCAGTACAGTACTACTGACCATGGTTGACTCTGAACAGTTCCGCAAATCAGACCTCAAAAGGTCGATTCTATCCAAAATGGCAGCGTTTTAAAGTTTCTCTTAAATAACGCAAATCAATAATAACTCCTTACCATTATTTATTATTAAACATTTTATTTGCTATACTGAAATTAAAACTAGGTACTTACATTTACAGTAAGTGTTCAAAGTGCTTCCCAAGTGTCTCTTGACAATATCCCAATCTGTGGTAGAAACCAGAAACAACATTTTGTAACATATCAGGAATTATTTGCCGAGTTTCTTTAGTGATGCGCTGAATTAGTTCTTATTTGTTGGCAGGCTTAGTTACGAAAACCTTTTGTTTCAAATAACCCCATAAAAAGAAATCGAGAAGATTTAAATCCGGTGATCTAGGTGGTCACTCTATTGCTCCCCTACGTCCTATCCAACGATTGTGAAACTCTTTATCAAGCAATTCTCGTACTTGCACAGCATAATGAGGGGGTGCCCCATCCTGTTGATACCATGCTGTGTCATAGTTTTGGTCCAACACTCTATGTAAAGCTGGTATAATTATATCTCTTAACATTAATTCATATGAAACCCCATTAAAATTTCCATCGATTACAAAAGGTCCAACAATGTGGTTGCTAACTATCCAACTTAAATTTACTTTGATTGAATGTAGGCATATTTGCATTTTGAAATTTACCTTTACTCATACGCACCGATTGTAAATGACCTATATCTTTTTACACTGACTGCATGTAGTATTAATATGTTTACAATTATTAGCTCGGTGCTAGGTATTTCCACAACGATAACACTTGAACTGATTTGAACTATACCTGTTTTCACTTTTGATGTTTTGAGCATACTTGTTTTCACTTTGATGCAAATTTGGTGTAGACATAGGTTTTGAAGTTGAAACCATATGCTTCCTACCTCGATTCCTGGCAAAGTGTACTGAATTCACCGACATCTTCCCATGTAGTTATGCAGCGTCATGTGATGACATCTCCATTCCAATTGCAATTTCCGTTGCTTTTTTAAGAGTAAGGGCTTTTTCTTCCAGTAGTCGTCCCTGTATGCGTTCACTTTGAAGACCAAAGAAAAACTGATTTCGAATTGCAGTGTCCAGATAACCACAAAAATTACAGTTTATTGGAGCCATAGCTAGGTTCTTCAAAAACATTCCTCTGACCTTGTAAGCTGGACTGTCCCTAAATGCATTATATATAACAAAACTGTTAACTCCAGTAATGTATAGCATGGCATAAAGAATTCTCATTGACCAGAGCAAAGTTTTGCGAGTAGTTGAGAAACTTGCTATCTTTTTGTCGAGGTTATAGTCGTTGTAGTCGGAAATCATAGTTGGCTTGTTTGTGTTTTCACTTACACTTTTATCATGGTGCATTGTCGATAATATATGGACTACTTTTGTGGTTTTGGTTCATGAGACAAAAGTGTCATTTGTCCGTTGAAACCATACAATGAAGAGCCAATCTGCCTGTCCCGATTTGCCTGAAATGCTGATGACATTTCAGGTTTATTTTTTTTAAAGTTCCAAGGTATGTCAAACCTTTTATGGTTAGAAATTCTGCCAAAGGAACACCAGTTGTCCGCTGTTATATTACGGTTGGTATTGAAAATGCATTGGGTCAGGAGAACGACAGATTTTGTTGGAGCACTGCAATTATTGTACTCATTATTCAGTCCATAACCATCAGAATTTTTACCTGTGTATATATGTCATTGTAGTAGTAGGAGCTACGAGCATCACAGAGCAACATAATTTTTATGCCAAACCTGGCATGTTTTCTTGGCATATATACTTTAAACTTACATCTACCCTAAACTTAGCAAGCATTTCGTCAACACAAGTGTAGCTTCCTACAGAAAAGCTCTTACGAAAGTTCTCTATCAACTCATAGAACAGTTTTGAGACCGCTGCAGCTGGGTCATTTACTTTTCTTGAAGCTCTGGTAGTTGCATCATCAAAACCTCAAACAATAAACAGGATTTGAAGTCGTTTTTGTGACATCACAAACGGAAATATTTCCCTACCACTGCTCCGCAAATCTTTCTTGTTAGCTTTGAATGCTGCTCCATAATACAAAAGCCCTAATAGAGTTCTCAGTTCAATGAAATCGTCTCTTTAACTCTTGACGATTTTGATCTGTATATTTTGGTCTTATTTTTGATAATTTAACATTTGTATGGATAAGGATTTTTTTGACCACCTCAGGAGTAAATAAATTATCAAATATGTCTGTAGGACTACCATCATTTCCCATTACTCTAACATTACCTTTATGAGGAAGTTTGATAATGTTATGATAATTTGGCCTACCTCGTCTGGTTGGTTCCATTGTACTCCATTTCACCCTTATTTTGTTCTTTCCCACAGGTTTTCTGTAGTAGACTGCCGGCTCTTCATCTTGACTCTCATCCTCTTCTGCTGGAGTTGCTGCCACTTGATTGAAACTTGTTGCATCCTGACTCTGGCGTGCAGTTGTCGATGGGCTGGAACTTTTTACAGTTCTGGTAATAAGCTTATCAGAAATTGAAAATGATGATCTTTGCTTTGCTGAAATATCTTCAACTTTTCTTTCTCAAAGACCACCATTTGTTGCACACTATCATTTCGTTTATATTTTTTTCGATGGAAAGCAATTTGAATTCTGTGGATTGTCATTACCGCTGCTGTATAGTATTTGAACGATCTGGACTGTCACTTACTGACTGCTGTATGGAATTATTTATCTGCTCGGTGTTGTTTACTAGTTCTGAGATGTCTTAACAAAGAACATCTTTCCCCCTTGTCTGTAGGTGCAGCCATTGTGCGTGTTGTAGATCCATCAGACCATGTTTTACAGTGGCCCGCATTGACCCATGTTTCATCAATCTATACAATATTTTCAAAATTTTCTTCCCTGATCTCTAAGAAACTTGCAACGTTTGGCTACAATATCATTTCTCTTGATTAGAATTTTTCTTTTGTTGATACTTTCGTATTTAAAGCCAATATGGCCAAGAAGTGTGTGTAACGAAGATCTGCTTCCTCGAAATAAATCGTTCTCCTTCAGTGAGACATGCAACTTATTTAATGTTGGGTGCTCTTCTCTGCTATAAGTAAGCATAAATATGTTGTCGGATTGCATCTTGTTGAAAAGTATCAAGCCTTGTCACCCTTCTACAAATATTTCTTTTCTTTATTTGGTGGTTCCAAATTTTATACATCCATTAATTTTCCATTTTCCATTTTTAATTTATACTTCATTAATTTTCTTAGTTTTTTCTTTACAGATACTAACAACAGTATTTTTGTTAATGCCCAGAGCAGCTGCTGCTCTATCCACAGCCTTATCCACTGGCAGTAAACCAGCCCTTCGCAACTTTCCCTAAATGTGGCAATGCCGGGGAAAACCACTGCTGGTCATTGGCTGAGCCCTTTCTGAAGTAGCCAATGTCAAGCGCCCCTCAATGTTAAAGCAGTTAAAAACAGACTATAGTTGGTACTGTGCTCGAGCTATACGATTTTACAATTTTTTATTTTCACCACTTAAATCTTTGTTAGGGGCTTTTCCTACAACTAATGCTCTAGCTAAACATAAATTATCTGCATTATTTATAACAACAATTCCTCTCTTATTTCTGCAGAAATCATAAAATGAACTAGTGTAATTGACTTTCCCCCTCCCTCAACCTCTTGGAATTTTAACATGTACCAATTTTACGTTCATAGGTCCATCTATAAAAAATGTCTCATTAGTTTGTACAATGCTTTCTATTGTCTGCATAAAGTTGGTTAGGTTTTCTAAGGCTGATCCCTATTAGTTTTTGTAGCGGTTTTTCATGATTATTAATTGTTAGTCCCACCATATCATCATTGGTTATGTCTTAGGATTTTACAAAGTAGGATTAAAGATGTAAAAACGTTGGTGAACCACTCATGATTAAATCTTAACAATATTTCCCTAGATTCTGTTTCAAACCTCTTATATTTCTTACTGATTATTCTTATATATTCTTACTAATTATCCTACTTGCATGTCACTGCTACAATGGGGCTGAGGGTTTCTTGATTGCATATCACGGCTGCAGCATGGCTGGGGCTAGGTATATTTGCAAAAGGTGATTAAGGTGAGAAAATTTCATTGGGGACGTCAACAATTTCAGGCCTTTTAGGGGTGACGGCAGAAGTTTACTGGAATTTCTTACGCTTTGCTTTAACATTGTCAAACTCTTCTATTAAGTCTTTAAAGTCAGGCTTTTGAGTCAAGTCTTTTTCAATAGCTAAACAATAGATTAGTCTTTTCTGTGTTTGACTAGATCTCAAATAGTCTTTATTCTTTTTCAGCAGCACAGTTTGTAGCTGGTGTACACAAAAACACTTTTAAACAAATGTTGATCTTGGCTTAGATGTGTAATGAAAAGTCTTCTAGTATTTTTTCCCTTTTCTTCCACTAAAAGTGTCTTTAAATGAAGACACTCAAGAACAAATAAAGATTCTTCAATATCACTTGCATAAAGTTGCTGTAACAAAGTTGCTGCTGCAGTGATTTCTTGTGCACTTAAGATGCATAAATCGGTCAAGAACGAGAACCTGTTGAGATAACATTGTAAACACTAACTCTCCTGTTCAGTTCGAAACCTACTTTATCAATCTGTTTCATCAAAAAACTTCTTCCTTTTTCTTAACCTCTCGGGTCTGTTTTCAAGTTCCAGATCTAACACTTCATCATCAGATACAAGAGCAGTTTGAACTAACTTCAGTTTTTTTTTCACTTGACGTTTTGAAAAAAGTCAAACATATTCTTTAGTTCGTCCACAAATGTAATGAGAGACTTTTAGAGGGTGAAAACTGTAGCTACATTCATACAATGTGTTGATCTTTTCACTTACAGAGTTAAATTTTTCTAGAATTGCTCCTCATGTGGCCGCCATAAACAACATTTTTGATGAAGCCAGTTTTCTCAAAAGTCCTTTAGCTTTGCTCTTTGTGATTTTGTTTTCATCTTAGCTTTCATTCAAACATTTTAGAGCCTTTGAAATAGGCTGTATATCTTTATTGAAACTTGTACACGCCTCTTCCCTGGCCGACCATCTTGTTATGCTCAGTGATTTTATTGATAAGTTCTTTTCACCAGATTTGAAAAATGATTCCACTATGTTCCATCTATGGGTCGAGGAAGAGAACAAGTTGTAGAGGTCTTGTAACACGTCAAAAAACTGTTTAGAAAACCTGCAGCATTCTGCCGCACTAGTTCCTACCAAATTAAGGGAATGGGCAGAGCATGACACATAAAATATCAATGTTTTACAGGGTTAGCTACTTTTAATCTAGCCTGTAAATCCAGAGTAAATTCCACTCTTATTTGATTCATTATCAAAATAATGACTGGCCTCGACAGTTTTGAATGTCTAAACCATGAATCTTAAGAAATTCAAAAACTGAGTTAGCAAGTTGTTCTCCTGTACTTCCTTGGTTTTTTAAAAACTCTACAAATGTTCTTCGGGGTTCCCTGATGAAAGATAGTTGCTCATTGTGCTCATATCTGGTGTTGAATCTACTATGATGGAAAAGTATCTTGATGCTTTTACTTCTACTATGATAGTTTTAACTACACATTTACCCATTATCCCAACTAACTACTCATAAATTGTCGAAGAAAGGTAAGATGACTTACCTTGGCCAGGGTTGCCGAAATTTTTAATGTGAGTTTTTAAAAAGGGGTCAAATGTCGAACAATGTGAGACTATAAAATTAAAATTTGGGCCAAGGAAGAAAAAGTTATGGCGGTTTTGGAAAGTCATACAAACACTAATACCCATAATATACATAATATTACATAACATAAAAAATATATAACAAGTAAAAAACTAAAACTAATTTAATAAATACAAAATAAATTATACTTCTATGTGGTTGGTGCAATCTCCACTCCATTATAAACATTATAACATTATTAACAGTACAATACATTTTCAATCAGCAAGCTGTAGTAGATTGTAACAGTATTATGTCAAAATTTAGAAGAAAATTTTGAAAATATGTAATGCAAAAGACAACGAATACGGGGGGGTGGGGGTATTGTTAGACAAGTATTGTTAGAGTCTTAACTATCATAGTTTTTATGTAGGGCTGCCTCTTAAGTTATGAGCGTTGCAAATAAGATGAATTTTGATGAAAAACACAAAACATCCACTGCATTTCTAGTGCGTAGCTTTAGGCCTATTGGTCGAGTGTACTCTGGTTTTACATTGTTGCCGTAAGGCAGCAGCACTAGGATTCCCTCTTTAGTTACCCCGCAACACCACAAAACCGGTGTACGGTATCAGTGGCGCACTCAGAAAATAATTATGGGGAGGGCTGACCGGGGGTCCCTGGGCCAACAAACGGAAAACTTTTTAAAAATTCCTTAGGAAAACCGGTATTTTAAGGAATTACTTTAAGTTTATTTTAGCTCTTTGAATGCAAGTTTTGAGTAGGGACTATAGGAATGAATGATAAAACCCAGCAGATTAAATAAGATTTTAGGTTCTATTTTGACAAAATCTTTTATATCAGCTGTCTTACAAAACAAAATTGAGTCTTCTTTGGGTCTTCGTCAGTATGGATAATACACTGTCTGTGTCAACTGGAATTTCCCTGTGGATATTGAGATTGGCTAAGCAATTTAGCCTACTCTCAGACATCGTGTTTCTTAGGTATGTCTTGATTCTCCGAAGAGTGGAAAAGGAGCGCTCTGCTGTGCTGGTTGATACAGGTATAGTGATGAAAATCTTAAGTAGGATATGGATGTTTGGAAAGATTGTTTTATCACAAATATTTAGAAAATCAATTGCATTGGAGTGGTGTGCCTTGTTTCGTTGGAGAAAAGCTTGCCAAACTTCCACTTCTGCCATCAACACGTTTAAGTTGTTTTCCAAATCTTCTTCATTCAGGGTTGTACAGCTCCTTCATGACGAGGACAGCATCATGCCTTTGAACCCATCTGGTTGGGCATAGCTGTTTGAGTTTTTGTTTCTTAGTTTTTGGTGCTAGGGTTTCAATTTTTCCCTGGAGAACATTTTGCCTCTATGGTGTGTAAAAAAAGACCATACTTTTTCAGTAGTGCCAAAACAATTTCTGATAGATCTGACCTCTGCAGCATTTGTAATGGCTAAGTTAAGGCTGTGTGACGCGCAGTGTACATATACTGCCTTCGGGCAACGTTTCTGCACAACAGCCTGAGCACCTTTGACCTTTCCCCTCATGGCTGATGCGCCATCATATCCTTGTCCTCTCAGATCTTTTATTTCAAGATTGCACTCTTCAAGCCCTTTCAACAGTGTTTCTCCAAGTTCCTCGCCAGTCGTTGTCTCTAGAGGCACAAACTGCAAAAACTTTTCATTAATCTTATAACCATCCTTCGTGTTATGAGAGTCATACCTCACAGACAATAAAAACTGTTCTTGAGTCGACACATCTGTAGTCTCATCAGCTAACACACTGAAAAAAGTAGCATCTTTAACATCTTTGACTATGTGACTTTTTATTACTTTGTCACAAGCATCAATGATTTGGTTTTGGATGTTCCAGCTTATATAAGTGGCATTTTTACCACATGACTTGAAATGGTCTCTTAATTTTTCATCACCTTCTTCAATATGCATCCGCATTAGGGCTCTGAAATTCCCCTCATTATCATCTGGCATTGCGTCTAAGTTGAAGTCTCCATAGTC
>JAGFPH010004810.1:25066-36232 GCA_018207615.1 Philaenus spumarius | reverse complement strand
TATGGCTGGAGCTTGAGGCTGAGGTACCAGGTTCATCAAGAGCAGGATTAGCCAATTTCTTCCAATCAGGCTCTCCAATCTAAAAAAATTATTAACCCCCGTTAATGTGAGAAACGGAAAACTTACAACTTAATTTTTTCTCTCAGTATAACTGGATTACAAACAAAATGAAGTAAATGTGTTTAAAATAATAATGAATTCAACATTTACTTTCAACATAACTATTAACTTTAGTTTTTGTACTGTTAACCACGGGCGTCATCACCGGGGGGGGGACGCATCCCCCCCAATATCTGAGGTTTGTGTTAACCCCCCCCTCAATATCTGAGATGTAAAAGGAAGATTTTCATGTAAATAAAAGAAACTATAAAATACTCTACACGATTTTATTTTTCCTTAAGGGTGTATCTAAAATGCACGGCAATCTCTTAAAAACTGATTCTATAGCTAAAAATAATAAAAAAGTTTCTAATAAATGTGGGTCAGAAAATGCTTCGTTAACAAGTTATCCGCCATTTTGTTTTTTTTACAAAATACTTAAATTTTTGGAAATAGAAAAGATATTACCTCAAATTTGGTGTACATATTTTTTTATGCAATTATTTATCACTGTACGAAAACCCAGAACTCTCTTTCAGGACAAACCAAACATTTTTGTCTCTTGTAAATATTTTGTATATTTCGCGGTTTTCAGATTTTTGAAACTAAACATTTTGAACAGCTGCTATTTTAAAAATATTTGAAGAATGTTATGGCTTTTCTTACTTTGATAAATAGTTGCGTACAAAATATGTACACCAAATTTGAGGACAATAACTTTTCTATTTAAAAAAATACTTAGCATTTTGTAAGAAAAACAAAATGGCGGATAACTCACTAACAAAGCATTTTCGGACCCATCTTTATTGGAAACCTTTTTATTATTTTTAGCTATAGTATCAGTTTCCGAGAAATTGCCGTGCATTTTAGATACACCCTATATATAATATATTTTATTATTAATTATTATTATTTATCATCATCATTACTGTTACTATTTATTAATTATCACTATTTAATAGGTTACCGGTTAAGGTAGCAAAATGACGTATGGTAATCTGGAAATTATAAAAACAACGAGAAAGGACGCGACGTTGATGTAGGTGGAGAGGGGCTAAAAGACATGGAGACAACGCATGTTTTTATGTTTGGTGATCTCTATTTTTTATGTTAAGTATTCATAAGAAAGAAAATACTTGTAACTAGAAACAAGTTACCCTAGTTAGTTTTTAACGTTTGGTGATCTTTATTTTTTTTAATGGACATTGATTGGTGACTAATTTGCTTTAGTATAACCTCCCCTATAGTTTATATTTGCACTAGTCTGAAATAGTCATGTAAATTAAATCAAACTTATTAAAGCTTAATTAGCTTACATAAGCAATTCTTATATAAAACATATTTAAATTATATTTTTGTTTTGCACAACTTTCATTATTTTATGTAGGCCTATAGTTAGTTTGTCCTGTATACAAATGTAATTTTGTATTAAAATCCTGTGCAAAAAATTGTTGTTCAAGCTGTTTTCTTAAACTAATAAATTGCATTATAAATTTACTTCAATTTATGACAAAGTATTGTATTATTTTAACCTAGTTTCACCTAAGAAATGCATAAAAACGAGAAGTATATTTCAACATTTCTGGACCCTCCTTTCAACTGACACTCCGAAATGTGTCCCCCCCAAAAGAAAACTGCTGGTGACGCCCATGCTGTTAAATTTCATTGCTCAATTGCTGTACAGTTCAAATAGTTACACAATTCCTCCAAGTTAGCCCCTGTGTATTTTAATAAATTATTTACTAATCCACCGTCTATATTTTCGAGATTAACCCAAAATAATTTAAACAAATTAATATTAATAAACATTTTCACCAACATATTACTTTATGTTTGTCACAGTGTAAACTATTTTACATTTTTATTTTAATGTTATGTTTTATTGTCATTTTAGTTTTCAGGTACCGTAATTAATCTCCTCGATAGATAAATAAATAAACATATTGTCAATTTTATTTACATTTTCAATTTATCTATAGTAAAATTATTCAATTTACTAATTTTTCAATAAAAACCCATCTTATTTGGGCACGGCAAGGTGTGCCGGCTAAATGCTAGTACATCCGTGGTATCAATATAAACATTAAACTAGTTTATCGTACACAGCACAGAAATGAAAACAGCTGAGTTTCAAAACAAAGGTAAAAAATAGTCTCAGTCTGCCAATATAGGCTCACAGTGGTGAGTGATCTGTACCTTCCCGCTCAACACAAGACGATCTAAGAAGTTCGTGTCAAGTGAATGCTGGTAGTAACACTCTCATTTTTGCCAAAATAGTCCGTCAAAAGCCGTTTCATAGTGAAACATAAGAGTTGACACTAAACACTTGCACTTGTAACCTCTGTCACTAATAAAAACTCATAACAAATTACTTTACGCTAACGCGAACAAAGAACATGAGCCAAACACTGACACAGACCTCAGAAGGCGAGTGGAAGAGGCTTGCTACTGGCCGCACGCAGTTTGGTTGTGGAAGGGGAAAACCGGTTTTCTCCCACCCGCCACCACAAACAAACAAAGCAAGCGCGCGCGAGAAATGTTCCTTTGCGGAGATTGGAATATATAAAATACGTTTTATTTATTTTTTAGTGCATTTCTTAGGAATAGGAATGCAGCAATGCAGCTATTTATTTCGTAGTTGCAGTGAAATGTAACTCCCGCAAACCAGTATTAAGTATGCGATATGTCCACTATTGGCGCATTTAAAAACAGAATGTAATTTTTTTCTTGAGGGGGGGCTACAGCCCTTTTAGCCCCCCCCCCCTATAGGTGCGCGCCTGTACGGTATGCCTTGATCTCCCGTACATTGTTTTATCTATAATACATAGATTTTAAACCCAAAGATTAGTATTCAAAACCTATTTAGACAGATCTTTAGAGTTTTTGTTAACAGTTCCAGTTTAAAGGGTTTTTTAAGTTTTTTTTGACAGTAGTATTTTTGTTGTCGGTTTGTAAATGATATTCTTTACCTAAAAGAAAAGTGTTTTCCATCAAATCCATGACTATGACTACCTTGTATGTAATAGCATTACCAGAATTATCTTTCAGAAATTCTTTACCACAATATAATTCAGAATGTATTGCATAACTAGTTTTGTTATCACAAATCTTAGACTTCTTGATTCTGAACCTAGCATGTCGTTTGTTAATCAAATACTGAATTAATGAACATCTATTTTCCATTTCAATCATGGATATGGCATGTGATAAATTCTGATAAAGGACAAAATATTTATTGCAACTGTAGTTTGTTATGGTAGTAAAAAGCTCTTCTAATTTTGTCCCTTCGGGATTGGATCAAGGGAACTCAAATGAACATGGATCGGATAACTTGAAATCTATTAAGGGGCATGTTGTCTGGAAAGAAAGACATTTTTGAGATTTGTTTGTTGCCCAATAGTATCTGAATTGTTTTTGTAATTTAGACCCATATTTATTACTAAAGATATATAACATTTAATTTCTTTGAACATTGTATTGACCACTCATCTTTGTACCACTGAACTTTTTCATTTCGTCAGAATTTCTTTTATTGGCAATACATTCCTGAGCATATTTGTTTGTTTCCCTCCATCATAGACCATACAAACTGTGTAAAAAAAGATTAAAATATTCTATAGGGTTACTACTACGAGGAGGACAATTTTTCTCTCTAGTGCTTCTCACTTGAAATTTGTTTTATACATCCAGTTGTCATTTTTATTATGTCTCTGTCTTATAGGTGGTTGATTAAGCCTACCAGTTCCTGAAGAGTTCCCACTATCACTACTATGACTGGGAGAAATCCTAGGCTGTCTTGGCCTAGTCCTTGGTGCTGTTACAGCACTTGAAGTGCTAGACATATAATTAATTCCTGCCTGAATATCCGAATCACGTTTATTACTTCCTTTTACATAAAGATCTCCATCTCCACCACTTCCAGAAGAAAAACCTCGAAGAGAAACGTCTGATGGAACATCTTAAATATCACTACCAAAATGTCTCGGATTGCACTTGAGTCACCAATTTCACTCATTGTTAATACAAACACAAAATAATAATAGTAAAATATTAAATAAACCACAGAAACTAAAACAAAATACGTTATTTAAACAAAGCTGAACAGCAGCAGACACATAAACAACACGTCTAGCATCTAGCACAGATATGTGTGCACTAAGGCCGGCCGCACACTGGATCAGACAAGACGTCTTTTGTAAAAAATTTTACCTCACGTAGAAGTCATTTGAAGTATGGAGTTAAGTTCTCGTTGAAGTACAACTTCTAGATGCTGGTTCCATGTATGTCCTTAGATATCAGAGGTTGACCTTTTTTTGACTTCTGAATCCAAACTGCACGCGTTTTTTCCTAAGGAACTGAACAATAACCATATCAGTTCGTTCCCGATTATGTCCCGGTACCCTTTGAGCACGTTGAACATCAGAGTCCTGGAAAGGTATATCCAATACTCCTGCAATAGTAGCCAACATTGTATTTATATTTTCATCTGGTAGCTGCTCCAAGCCGTGTATCTTCAAGTTCATTCCCCTTTAATAGCGTTCCCGAGCGTTAAATCTGGCTCGAAGCTCTTTTATTTCCTCCTTATTTCCCTTATTTTCTTCCCTTAAATGTCCAACTTCCTTCATCAATCTTTTATTTTCCTCCCATAATAGTTTCATCTCGCTTACAAGTTCATCACATTGCTTAGAATGAAACTGCAATGACGTCTCCAATATATTCACAGTTTTTTTTACGTCGTCCAATGCATCCAACTTTTTATTAATTTGTAATAACATACTCTTAATGGAGATTTCACTTTCAGCCGATAACTCACTATCACTCTCCTCCATTTTAGAAGAAGAACTGTTTGATCCAGTTACAGCAACAGTTTTACAAATCACACAACACCATTTGATTTTTTGGTCCTGTGTCATTTTCCTCCACTTAGTTTACCCACACTACAAAAAATGAAATTTTTTATTGCAAACATAACATAATACACAATTTTCAGGAATAAACACATCACAACGCCAGCAGTTTAACATTTTGACGCGAAATTAAAGCTCCTCTAAATTATTAGAATCAATACGAGGAGAACGCTCTAAAACGTCCGTCCAGGTTGAATCCCAACTGACAAAATTGATACAAGGACATCCCATTATCTGGAGTATGGCAGAAAAAGACTACAAAAAAGCATTGTGGAAAGAAGTAATCTGGAAAGAAATCGGGAAGATGATGAACAAGATGAAAGTAAATTTACAATTAAAACAGTATTTATTTAGAGCGAACTTGTAACTTTTAACCCTAGAACCGGCAATGTTAACGAAAATGGATTTTTTGGTGTTTGCAAACAAATTTTCAAATATTCGCCAAATTTAGTAATTATATACCAATCCAAAAGTGTTCTGTACCTTTTTTTGTAGAGAAAGATTAAAAGAATTCATATTTGCAATTAAAAAATGTATTGATGTAAAATTGTAAAAGTTATTAGCTCAAGAAACAAAAAATGTTCAGTAAAGAAAGAAAAAGTTCAACTTTAGGTCTATATAAAAAGTAGTAAAAATGTTTTGTAATTTTTTTATAAGTGTAAAAAAGTTTTGTAATTTAGTTTTAAATAGAACTGTGTACAAATTTTATTAATTTCATATTTCTTATGTTGAAAACACCAGTTTTTATGTTCCTACTACAAGACTGCTAACAAAACTAGGCCAAGTTTGAAAAGTAATTTAGGAATTATGCTTTGCCCAAAAATGAAATATTATTATAACAAAGTGTAGAGAATAAATCATAGAATTGAACTGTAAACTTGTAAATTATCTTTTCATACAAGTATTTGAATTAGGAAAGCAAGATGTTCGAATTAGGTAGATACTGTGGAGGAGGGAAAATTGCTGTCCCATTTTGAATTAGTTTCCCAAATTAGATTTCTGAAATATTCCAGAATCTCCCTCTTTCCCATAAGACCCGACATCAACAATAAGAAATTTACAGTTGGCATCTACTAAAGCAAAAAGCAAAACGGAGAAGAACTTTTTGTAATTGAAGTACAAACTTCCTGTGTTGTTTGGAGTAACAAATCTTACATGTTTTCCGTCCAACGCTCCAACAACATTTGGGAAGTCCCAGCGTTCCCAAAACTCCTGAGGCTGTTGATTCCAATCAATCTCGTCTGGTGGTGGTAAATGTTGTGGCATCAGCTTTTCTTTAAGGGCTCTCAAGGACTTTCGGCACAATCTTTGTTATTTCAGACGGTTATATTGTATAAGAAAATGCTAATGATCAGAAAGATTCTCTAGTCACCAAAAACCTAAAAAAAACGTTAACATTAACTACTTGTTAACTAAAAAATTCATACAAAAATAATTTGACTTAAAAAATATCTTAGATTTTTTTAACTACTGCTGTTTTTTGTCAAACAACTGGCAGTTGTGCTGTGTTTACAAATTAAATCTCGATTACTTAAAACAGTACAGCATTTTCTATTCTTATTTTGTAGTTGCTGACTGTAAGTCCTGATGGAAGAACATAAAAGATTACTATAAAAAACAAAAGAAAGAAGACAAAAATCACCCAACCGGATCAGCAGCAACCAAGAGAGGAAGTGGGTATTGGGAACGGTTGCGTTTTCTGGATTTAGTGCCAGACGAAAGGAGTTCTATATCAAACACTATCAATGATAACACAATATCACAAGATTCTGCCCTTGAAGACTCGCGTATTAATGAAGACATAGATGATCCACCTGTTGTTGAAAATGTTGTTAACAATCCAGGATGCAGCACCACTGGAAACATTCGAAATATCCAAAGTTCAAGTGCCACTGTAGCTAAGAAAAGGCCGAGAAAAGATCACGACATGGTCGAATTATTACAGTCTATACAAAAATAGAGACAAGAACACAGGGGGGGAATGGAACAGTCACTGCGTGAGGAAGAAGATGAAATTGATTTATTTTTTAAAACAATGGCGGCTACAGTAAAAAAATTTAACAACTTTTAAAGAGGCAGGCAAAAATTAAAGTATTTAATATTGTAACAGAAATGTAACGAAGGTGGATTATCTACTTTCAATTATGGCAGTGCGACCATTTCAGCATCAGGAAGTTTATATACCCCAAATTATTCATCAACAAGCTCACCAATCGAAGACTACACGTTTCCAAATTTATACGAAGATGGAGAATAAGGGAGTAGAAAAGCCTTCAGAAAGTAATTAATCTTCTAAAATTTCTGACCATTTTGTAAAATAAATGTATGAATACATGATTATTTTTTTTCTTTTAAAGTTATTCATTACATTTATTTAAACCTTTATCTTTTTTTGTTGTTCAAATACTTAAGTGGTGTACATTTTAACATAGAACGTAGGAATTTATATTGAAAATTGCTGTTTACTAAATCGAAATTTTTAGTTTTTTACAAGGTCCTGGGGTTGATTCATCAAATAAAAAAAGTACAACTATATGTTTTGTCTCATTTTATTTTATGGTACGTATAATAATGATTTGAATCAATCAGAATGAAAGAAACTATATAATCTAAAATTAATACAAAAGCATTTCATTACACCATCAAATCGTGCATTAACTCGACATTAGTCCATGAAAACTTTAAACTAAGTTGTTTAAACTTTATACTCATGTATAAATATATTTCCACAGAAGTATGTTTGTTTAATTTTTAGTAGCTAATGTTTGCTACTAATGGCTAAACAAGTATAAAATTAACCATAGACAAATTCATAAATACACTCCTGGACAAAAGTTTCGCAACAATTATGTTTGTCTTAAATTGATTAGTTTAACCCTTAACTACTACAACTTTGTTTTGTCACGCAAGTACTACAACACGTCTCTCAGGCCACCTTTATTAAAAAAATCTTAAAAATCTTAAAAATATTTTTTTTATAAATAAAGAGTTATTTTGAGTTTTATGCACACCATTTATACCAAAAAATGCAAACATTGCCAAATGAAATCATATATTCATATGTAAAAAAATGTGTTTTTAAACTATTTAAAAAAATGTAATGTTTTTGAATCCCCCCCTCCCATAAAACATATATGATTTATACGTCAAAACTTGCAGTTTTTTTTTATAACTTCTATAACAAAACTAACAGAAAACAATGCATGTTAGGCTGTAACTATCACATATATGCTATCCCAAGACCCCAAAATATACATTTTTTATTTAGAACTCTTCGATTCTAAGGGAAATAAAACAACTAGATTTCATCTTATAAGTGTATTGTTACAGTATATTTTCCAGATTTGCTTGATAATAAAATATTACATATAATGGATGAAACACTTCAGGATTACAAACTCTTATAATTTTACATAATATATAAAAATGACAACAAAAATGTTTATACAATTTAAAGAAGCTAGAAATTAAAATTGAACAGCTGGTGATTTTGTGTTTGTCCATGTGATAATTTCATTCAAAATATCATTTGTAATGAGTAGGTTAAATACAGATTCAACATCTGGATTAGGACCTATAGCCTTTGCGTGATTCCTCAGTCCAGGCACTTGTGACACTATGTTCTCCTGTCGTGTTCGAACATTTTGGACAGGTGGTTCTTTTCTCCATTTGAAAGGTGGTATTTTTTTCACCATTTGATTGGTTCTTCTTCCGTAGTAATAGGTCCCTTCTCCCCTTCGCCTTGGCATTGGAAGATCAATTCTTATTGCTAATGGAACATCGTCTGCTAGGTCTACATCTTGTCGATCACCTTGATCGTTTATTCCCTCTGCTACTTCTTCCTGCCGATCATTTTGTTCAGATTGTTTCTCACTATGCTCTTCATTGGTTTCATATCCCTTGGTCTGTTTGGCTTCTACAAACACTTCTCTTACAATCTGGGGCTGATCTACTTCTTTAACCGCTGAGTCACTCTGGTCACTATCGGTATTATGATCACTATCTATCACAAAATCGGGGTCACTGTCTGTGTCATCAATATCTTCTAAATCATCGTCTAGTACTTCGTTTATAAAGCCCTCAAAATCACGCACATTCACTGATCGAGGGCTAACCGTAGACGTGTATAACTCGCCGATTGCTTGAACGCGATCCATCAGAAGAAGGTCCTGGTTGGTTGTAATCCATTACGTTAATTCGAGTCAAACAGCAAGAAAAAACACTTTTATATTAATAATACAATCCATTAAAAAGTACCTTAAATACTACAATACGTCTGGAAGACACCAGCAAACAGTAACTTAAACACTACAATACGTCTCTCAGGCCACTTTCTATTTATACCTCGGAATTGGAACTGACCTTGGCCGCGACACAACACACATTAATAGATCACCCTAAAAGCGGAAGGTACTAAACTGGTCGGCTGCGCTGGTTAGGCAGCATGGGAATTAGGTGAATTTTTAATTCCCTGGTGGCTTTGTACTTGTATTGTAGTAGTTAAGGGTTAAAAGTAAATAAAAACACTAAAACCCTTTTTAATTTATTTATTCCTTATCTTAGATTAAGAAAGCAACAAAAATATTAAGACTTTTAGAGAGTACCCTATCATATTTTATTTTAGTAAAAAAAAGAAAAGGTTTAAAAAGCCGATAAACTTCTAGTTTTTAATTCAAAGAAAAATTAATACATTTAATTTATTTGGTTTATTACCAATTTCCTAGTATCTGGTATTTCCTCCTCTTGCTCGGATTACTTCTTGCAGCCTTCTCTTCATACTACTGATGACGTGTTGAATCTCTTCTTGCGGTGTTGCCTCCCACTACTCTATCACTGCAGCATAAGGGCTGTGAGAGTGGTTGCAGGGTTGTTTCTTCTCCTGATGCGTTTTTTTACACTGTCACACAAGTGTTCAATAGGGTTGAGGTCTGGACTCTAGGGTGGCCAATCGATTGAACTTATGCCGACCTCTTTAAGGTAACCACGTACAGCGGCTGTAGTATGTGGTCAAGCATTATCATGCATCAGTTTGAAATTTGGTCCCACAAACGGAGCTAACGGAACAACATGATCTTGTAGTATATCTTCCACGTAGCTTTGTGCTGTCAGAGCCAATCTACGAAGGACCACGAGTTCTGTACAAGCGTCGTACTGTATACTACCCCAGAACATCACCGAGCCTCCACCAAAAGACACCCTGGGTGAGAAGCAGGCTTGTGCAAATCGTGACGCCTTCTCCATACACGTTCGCGCCCATCTGGTGAAGCTAGACTTACTCTCCTCTCATCTGAGAAGAGCACATTCTTCCAATCATCCACAGTCCAATGGATATGATTCTTGTGCAAATCTGAACCTGAAATCACGTTGACGTGCAGTGAAAAGAGGACCTGTAGCAGGCCGTCTACTGCTCAAATCCACTTCTGCGAGACGTCTACGGATGGTACGGTTCAAAATATCTACATTGCGCACCTGCCTGATCAAACCTTGTAACCGTCCTCCTGCGAAGTGCGCTTAATGTTAGAAAACGATCATCATTTCTGTCAGTTACTCTTGGCCTGCTTTGAACTGGTCTTCTGTCATCTCGTCCAGTCTCTTGAAACCGCATAACAGCTCTTCCAATTGTGGAACGGTGTACTCCAAAAATCCTAGCCACTTCACTTTGCGAACGCCCTTGTCGAACCAAAATTCTAGCTCTGACCGCCTCAGCAGTAGTTAAACGACGGTGTACATCCATAGTAATTTAAAAAAAATAATGAATTCAATTATTCTTACTAAATAAAAATGCACTGCTCATTCAAATCACTTCAGAATACTGAGAAATTACCTTTAGTCAAAACTCGAAAGAGGGACAGGATTTGGACTTTTAACTGAAGATAAGATAAGAAAGAGATCAGATAATAAACATTTTGCTATATAGTCCAGTAGATATGTACATTGTACCTGGAAAAAATTCCGAAGTTTATGAAACTTTTACAGGTTGTTCGGGGGTGCTGTGGGATGACTCTGTCAAGTTTTCCAACTCGAGGACCCTGTGCTAATTTTGGGGGGGTCGAAAAACTTCAAAATTTTCGGACTTTTGTCGGTTTTTTACTTATAACTTCTAAACTAAGCGGTTTTCGACCAAAACATTTATTTTCAAAGTTGTAGAGCAGTAAATTTG
>JAGFPH010004810.1:0-10691 GCA_018207615.1 Philaenus spumarius | reverse complement strand
TGTACCCCTTTCCCAACACATAAACCTATCCCTACACCTACAGCAGTGTATATAACCTACAATCTCCGTGAAATTTTACATACGTTTACCAAGTTTCATAGCAGTTACATTTTTTACGTAATGTACGATTAAAATTCTTTATCTGTTTTCAGTTTCCAAATACCTCTGAGGATTGGGAAAATATAGCGCAAGAATTTGAGGACAAATGGAATTTTCCACATTGTCTCGGAAGTATCGATGGCAAACACGTCACTATAATACCTCCAAATGGAAGCGGCTCATGGTATTATAACTATAAAGGTCGGCACAGTTTGGTTTTAATGGCAATAGTTGATGCCAATTATCAATTCATTATATGTGATTTTGGAACCAATGGTAGGATTTCGGATGGAGGCGTGCTTCGAAATACAAGTTTCTATGACAAACTTGAAAGGAATGAATTGCATATTCCGGCTGAAAATAAAGTCCGTAACACTTCTACAGTTTTGCCTTATGTGTTCGTTGCCGATGATGCATTTCCTCTGAGACAAGATATGTTGAAGCCCTTTCGACTAGCAGATGCATCATCCGAGGAGAGGAAGATATTTAACTATCGCACCTCACGAGCAAGGCGTATAGTTGAGAACGCATTTGGGATTTTGGCATCCCGGTTTCGTATATTTCATACTGCAATAAATTTGGAACTGCAAAACATTGATTCGGTAGTCATGGCGTGTTGCTGTTTACATAATTTTCTAATAAAATGTATCCCGAATCGGTATGCCCCTCCTGAATGTTTTGATCGAGAAAATAGTGATGAAGGAACTGTGACAACGGGGTTTCAGACAGTTGGTTGTATGGAAAGCTTGGAACGTACAAATATAGGAAATACAACGCGATCTGCTAAAGAAGTCAGAGAAGCTTTTATGACTTACTTCGTTAACGAAGGTGCAGTTCCGTCGCAAATAAACTATATCCGGATTTTACTGTATTAACTGCGAAATGTGTCCTAAAAAGTATATAGGTCAAACCATAAGAAGCATGAAGATACGAGGTAAAGAACACTTTTCTCATTTAAAATATAATAGGCCTGATAAATCTGCTATGGCTAAGCATTGTTTAGATGAAAATCATCATTTTAAAATAGAAAATTCTAAACTGTTAAAACATGTAACTAAACCCAACACATTGGACGCTTGGGAAACTTTTTATATTAACAAATACCGTAACATAATTGTGAATAATGAATTAGGTCCTTTACAGTATTCTTTATTAATGTAATAATGCTATGTTTTGTTAAATATTAATATTAGTTTAGCAATCTTATTTAAGTTATATTGTTAAGATATTTGATAAACGGTAGGCGGTGGTTAACGCCTTAGCATAGGTTATGACACGCCCCCTGTAGGGTACGCCCCTTCTGGTTAGGTATTTATACGGTGCGTTGTCACACTGTTAGATCAGTTATAGTTTGGTTACTGTAGCCCGTGCATCACTGAGGATGGCGACATTGTCGTTGAAACGCGTTTGAGGTTAGTAAACGTATTTATTGTGAGATTTTGTGTTCAGGTTTTATTTTATCTACTATACAAATAACCTAACAACAACACGCCTACATAAATTTTCACAAGAACACTGAAAACAAATATGTGGTATATAAATAAACTAGTAAAAGTTGAGACTTGAGATTCACACCACACCTGTCTAGCTGTCTCCTGAACAACACACTGTCTCGAGGCCTACCATGCTCCCCCTCCACACGTTGCGATCGGCCTTGAGACGCGACGGCGCGGAGGCAAACCAAACTAGATTTTGTTTCTGATTTTCCACCCTCCACTCGTCTGAGTCGCGGGCATGCCTCCACAGAATTCACCATACACACGTTGGGATTTACCTCGAGGCTGGCCTCCGGACTTACCGTTGCGTGTGGAGCCGCCTTTAAATGTGACGGGCCACAGGAAAAGAGACCTTATCTTCCAAAAACCAATATTGTCTTTTTGGTATCTGTGGAAACCTCATAAAATTCTGAATAAGATGGTAAACAAATTATTTTAGATATCTAGAAAATTGTCAGAGTTGCAGAAGGTAGAAAGAACTTTAAGGTGCGAAAACATAGTATTTGAGAAAATTGAGTTTAAAGTTTTGCATTTTTAAAGATAAGGACATAAAACAGTGAAATTACTTTAAGAATGTTTACGTAGTGTGCACCTTATTTAAAGTTTAATACAGAATTGAAATATGATAACAAAATGTTTGTATTTCACTTACTTTTTTATTTATACCAGAAAATATAATTGGCGGTAGTAATAAAAATACTCACAATTCATGAAAATCCAAATTTTATTCAAACCTTTAATGTACATGTAAAATATTATGTCACTAATTATTAAAATGAATATTTTAAGCTATTTTACATTGAAAGTCGAATCAGAAACACATCTTAGAATTTTTTTCTTTTCCTTTTTTGAGTTTTCGGAGGTTGTTCGAGGTTGGAGGGTTTGTCGACTTGCATCTCATCAATAGGTGTTTCGGGTTGTTCTTCAGTAGGTGGTGGGCCAGGGTCTGGGCAGAGTGTGGCATCCTCACAGTACTCCCTAATCTTTTGAAAAAGATACTTTTTCCTATTGTAAGAAAGGAGCTATTTCCCTTCTGGAGCTACAACTTCGGGGAAATCCTCCGTTGGTTCGACATTACGTGTTAAGACCGTTCGTGTTTCTGCAGCTCCCAATGCTGTTTTTATGTAGACTATACCCTTCTCAGTAACACCATTAACAACACCTCTTTTAAATTCAAAGTGAAATACCTTAATTATATCTTTAACAGCCTTCCAATGATTTCTTTTAAAAAATGAGGGCCAGTCATAAATAGGTACTAGTACTTCGCCAGATTCTGAGTCCTTTTAGGCCTGTTCAAACCTATATTGGTTGAGTCCTCAATGATTTTTTCAACCTGTTGCAAAGAGCTTGCTTTAGATAGTCTAAACTTTTTTTTGAAGAGGCCAAAACCCCAATCGCAGCCAAACTTCGTATGGCCAACTGGCAAGAAGGATAAAGTAATTGAATCATTTAAGTTGTGGATAATTCGCCAAGCCAAATAGCCTACAACTATGTTATTTTTATTTTGTCCTACACAGTTGTCAGCGTGCATGAAGATGTGCTTTTCACCTTGGCTGTGGTGTTGTAAATAATAGTGTAAGTAGCTGACGATAGCATTTGAACCTTTCGTTACTTGCACAGCTTCTGGTATTAAGAAGTTATGTTGTGTTTTCATTGTATCGTTCATGATACCAAATACACCAACTTTGTAAGGCGTTAAAAAATAAATAGGACCTGGTTGCTGGGAATCATGGGGTATGTGTATTTGTTGTGCAAAATCGAAACTGTAGTGAATACTCCCATCATACGTCTTAGGTATTACATTCCTATTTTCATCAAGTAGGATTTTATGAGGTATGAAATCATCAACGGTTTTTTTTATTACGGACTTATAAGATGCTCTTTCGGTATTAACAGTATTCAGATGTTCCTGACACTTTATGAAAAAAGCTTGCTTCTTCTCCTCAGTTGCACCGTTAAGTTTTCTATGTGAAGTTATGTTTTTTTGACAAAAAGAACAAAGGTCCGTACGAGGACGCATGATTACTACATCTTGGCAAAATCTATTCCAGGTTGCCTTGAATAGTGATTTGCCTATGCATACATCATTTGCAATAGCACAGCTTTCTTTGTATTTTTTGTATAAAAGTATTGTTGTATCTGAAGAAGGGAGTAACTTAACTATTACCCTATGATTTGCGAGGCGACCTGGCATAAATGAGCTGACTCCTCAGCATAATTTCTTATGAACATAATAACTTTTTCCAATGTTTCTTTAGAACATGTCTTTTTAGGAGTCCGTTAACAATTTTTGTGCATTTGAAGTGTCATTCCATTGTCTTTAAAATGTTTTAAGATACGTTTAAAACGTTTGATTGATATAGCATTGGTCAGAAGAAAAAGTGTCCCACAGACACTAACTCCACCAAGAGTGTAAGACATCCGCAAGCGTTCCCTATCTTTCCGAACAGTTCCTCTGCCTGTTTTAACTTCATTACTAGTACGGCACATACCTTTAATTTGTCCTAATATAGCCAAATCCAACATATTGCTTCCATCTACATTGTAATCAAGTTCCCTACTGGTGTAGTTGAATGATAATAGTTCATCTAGAGTGTATCTGTCACTACCTTTCTTTGGGCAGCAGCCATTTACATGCGTAGCTCTGACTTTAGCATCAAACTCCACCGCAATGTCTTCCAGTAGAATTGGTTCCTATAAAAACAAAGAAAAATAAGGATATACAGACCTTAAAAAATCAAAAATGTTAAAGGCTGGAAAACAAATTTACATATACACTGTAGGGCTAGGCCTATACCTAAAATCCTTGGTTTGTTGGAGCCATATGTAGGGCCTACTTATTAAAAGCTTAGGCCTATCTAAAATAAAGGATGCTGAGTTAAATATTACAGTAGTTGTTAAGTTTTCATCCAGACTGTTATTCACAATTTCTGAACTGTCATCTGGTTTAATTATTATGAATATTTAAAAATGAATGTTACAATCTCACGGTCCTCCAGGTAACACTACACTATCTAAAAAACCTCTCAACAGAAAGAACAGTGTTAATAATAATCTTTACCCAAACAGGGCAGCTCTTCTTCTTCCTTTGTCCCTAAGTTCACTGGCTCAAGGTTTGGGTTGTCGGTTTGTAACACCTCGACTTCTTCGATGACGATCTCCTCTGAAGGCACTGGGTGATTATCAAGCTCTCCAATGTCCTGTAATGAAATTTGTGGGTTAGGTAGTGAAAAATGAAATTATGGTTTAACTTTCACAGTGTGCTGCAGTGGCTGGGTTAGGTTTGCAATAACGGTAAAAGTGCAGTACGGTAGCCTGTAAGGTTACTTTTTCAAGTTTACAGGAAAAGAGTAAGCTTCCACAAAATAGTATGGTATGTCATTTTTTAATTTTACAGATCAAAATCTATAAAAAATCATGAACATAAAATAAATTCACGTCCGGTAGCCTACCTTATATGCACCTAAACCGCAATAACAACTACCGTATCGATACAACATAGGCCTATATCCTGTAAAATCGCATCAACTGTCTTGCGCCGCTCATGGCTGTGCAGCTAAGCTTAACATAAACCTATAGTTACCCAGTCAGCACAGAGACGTATATAATATGTGAAATTTATCTTAAGCCAATGTAAATTGAAAGTATATGATACATATTGCATTGATATAGAATACGTCCATAGTACGTCTATATGTCCCACTTTATTACGTCAATTTTACGTATTGACTAATAAGTCAATTTACATAAAAAATATACATAAAATTTACGTCAATAATATACGTATATGAAATGTACATTTTTGCGAGCTAAACTCATGCCATAATATGTCAATTTTACGTATTAACTTAGTAAATTATCTTATCTACACATAATAAACATGCAAAACCTGGATGACAAATATCTGCAACTCATTGAAAGGCATTGAGAAATTATTATTTCAAATATATTGAGCACCTAAGTAATAAAATGATTAATTTCTGTCAGCATTCAACATATTATACTTTGATTAAGCTAGTCACTTTTTATTAAGAAAATATTACTTGTCCTAAAAACTTATTGGTACTTTAAGATTGACATTTTAGGCAAACTAGTAATGTGATCAGTTTGTTGAGGAAAAGCCAAGGGCTTAATAGCCAGTCTCTCTGCAACTCTGAAGAAGTCCCCCAAAGGGACGAAATATTAGTGTTTTGAATATGACTCTGTTTGTTTCTATCTGCTGCTGCCATGAACTTTATTTCTCAGGTAAGTTAGCTGAAAACCTGTTCTTTTCCTTACTTAATGCGGTCAGTTGTAATCTATTTAATATAAATTGTTTCCTCTCTTTGTAACACTTACGTCCATGTCACAGAGAAAATAATAAAGTAAGAAATGAGTCAGCTGTTTCCTATAGTGACTAAAGGAACAGAGATTTGGTCTAAAGAAAAATAATGACGCAATACTAAATAATATTAATCATTTTAATTTTCATATAATTACATTTCTTAATGACGCAAAGTAATTACAGTAGAATCATTTTTCTTTAATAAACAAATAATAAAACATAAAAGCAGACTGTAAAAGTAAGTAATATAAAAGCAAACTTAGAAAACATATCAGTATATGAGCGTGTGTAAAAAAGTGAAAATTATACAGAAACTTTATTTCAAAGAGTAATGCGTTATAAGTGAATAATAAAGCGACAGTCGAAATTATAAACGGTTCAATAAATAAAATATAATAAAAGGACATAACACAATTCAATGTACTGAGATCTTGATATGATGGCGTAATCAGTGATCATGGATGCAATGTAAAGAGAGAGAGGGAAACAACTGGTGTACGTGCCGATAAACAGGTTCCTAGCGAGAGGAAAACGCTACGGAACATTCTAGAAAGAAAAGAAGAATCAAGATGGCGTGAAAGGCGTTCTACGTCTTGTATGTTGTGGGAGCTGCATTTACCACAAAAGTATAGTTTATTTAAAAATTTGAATATTAAGAATAGTACGAAAGTGAAGTAGAGCAGTGACAGTATTAGTACAATCTTGGACGACGAGAAATTTTTTATATCTTCGATGATAAGACGATCTAAAGAATTGTGAAATGTGCTTCGACAAAAAACGCGCGTAGTGAAATGGATATTGCTTCATATTTGTGTGATTATAAAAAGTCCTAGGTAAAAAACAGTGAGATAGACAACGCAGTAAGTAATAAATGGCCATTAGTTTAAATTTTAAGGTCTGCATTTTTAGAAAATTATAAAAAATTTGAGTAATATCCTAACTTAAACTTTTCATTTATTGCGTCATTTATTTGTAAGCTATGGCTCACAAAACTTTGTATAATTTGTAAATAGTTAATCAATTTGTATGTTCAATTGTTCTATGACATTGATATTGTTTGTTGTAAATATTCATTTTTCGATTATGTTTGATTAAACAAAATAGTTGCTGCCATGATGTCTTGAATTTCTTCATATAGCCACGAATGTCCGTTTAGCCATTACTTTTTTAGCCAGGTTCCCACCCCTAAGAAAATTAAACTGATTAGTAAATATTTTTTGAATAATTAGTAGTTACAAGTAAATATATGCAGACTAAGCATAAGTGAGGTTATATGTGGATTATCGAAAATATTATGATCATTATTTTTTATTAAGATTATGGGAGTTAGGTAAGGTGAATTATAGTAAGGTGAGTTATAGTAAGGTGAATTATAATAAGGTGAATTATAATAAGGTGAATTATAGTAAGGTGAGTTGAAGTAAGGTGAGGAAAATAATATTGTTCTACGTTGAGACTGGGAGAAAGATGTTATGTGAGTTAAGGTGGGCGATGATTTATTTTAGAAGTGAGGCAATAGGCCTAGGAGGTACATAAATGATTTTGAGTATTACATGAGCGACGATTTTTTCTTTTTAAGGTGATGAAGAGATATTAGTAGCTATTAGATAATCCACATATGGCGTTTTTATTTTTGATTTAAGACATATTTTTTTATATTTTTGAACTTTTTACCGAATCCCATTTTTTTTTAACACAGTAAAACTTATTTATATTTTTATATCTGTAACCTTCCGTTACAAAATGGCGCTCAACTCGGGGGCTATTAAACGAAGGCGAGATGGATGTCGTGGCAATTTTGGAGATTTTTGAGGCGTTGTGGCAGACAACTCAATTTCAAATTGTTGAAATAAATTTTAAAATATGGCAAACAGGGTAGAAGAGTTAGGCCTGAATGATTCAGGTTTAGAATTGGATCAGTCCGTAAATGAGAGTGCACAAGATAGGGTAGAGGAGTTAAAGATGAAAGAGACAATTAAAGATAGGCCTAGTGAAAGCTTAAAGGAGGTTAGGTCAAGTGACGATTTTGTTGGGAATAATTTTGAGAAAATGATGAGTTTTTTGACTGATTTAAACTGTAATTTAAGCAGTAAGATTGAAAATTTAAGTACAGAGAATAGAGAGTTAAGTTTAAACTTAAAAGAATTAAGTGTAAAGTCAGAAGTAAACAATGATAGTTTAAAGACTGAAATAAAAAATTTAAGTGTAAAATCTGAAGCTAGCTATAACGATTTGAGTATAAAGTTGCAAAATGAGATGGAAATAACGCGTAAGGAATGTAGAGATTTAAAAATGGAGAGTGACCTAAAAATTAGTGAACTTGTTAATAGCATGAATAGTAAAATAGGGGTAATTGATAACAAAGTAAATGAAACTGCCAGATCTTTTGAAAATAAGTTAGTATGCATAAATGAGAGCTTAACTGATAAAGTAAAGGTAGTGGAAGACAAATGTCTTGAAATTGATGGCAAGGTTGAAAATGGCCTAACTAAAATGAATGAAAAAATGGATAAGAAATTTATAGTAATAAATAAAGATATAGAACAGGTGAAACAGAAAACAAAAGATCTGGAAGAGGATTTTACTAGTAAAATAGATTCTAAATTTAAGAATGTCAGTAGTAATTTGGAAGAATTTAAAAATGATATTGAAACAAGGTTAGACAGCAATTCAGTAGTTATGATTGGTGATGCAAGTAATGTAAACAAAGTAGTTGTGGAAGAAATATGCGACGATTATGTTTCAGGAAATGATATTGTAGGGAGTAGGCCTAGTGTTGTGAAACTTGAGATTGGAAAAGTGAATGAGGATGGTAATTGTAATAATGATTTTGAAGTAACTAAAGATTTAAGTGAGAATATGAGTTTGAATTTAAAGAGAATAAATGTAAATAAAAATAGGCTTATCAACATTTGGAATCGTAAATTTTGGAAAATAAATTTTAAACAGGGTTGTGATTTTGAAGGTAAATATTTTGAAGTTGTAAAGAGGGGTTTGAAAGTAGACAAAAAACAAAAAATGAAACATAGAGGCAAAATTTGTAGACTGAATGATGACAAAAAAGAAAAGACGATAAATTTAATAAAACATAGGCTAGGCCTACTTATTTTAAAGAGGCCTATGAGAAAAAGAAAGAGGTTACCTACCTGATTGGTGTTCGATCCTTTTGTATATAGTTTTTTGTTTTTTGTTCATTTTTTTAAGTAATTTTTGAAAAATATAAACTTGAAATATATAATAACTTGTAGTGCGAATGAGGCGAGAATGAAAGTTCAACGGGGAGTGGCAAACTAAAGATTTTAGATTTGTTTTCACTAATTTTAAATTCGTTTTAATGAAATGTTGTAGGGGGTTATACATTGGATACAGACAATGTATAGCAATGCTGTGACCTTCAACAACATGTTTGGGAGTTTAATGGGGGTTAATTAAGGAATGAATGATGGGAGATAATGTCTGAGGAAAGTGAAACAAAGTAAATATTTTTTCAAATTTCAATTTTATATTTATAATTGATGTTTTCCATAGTTATAAGGATGGTGTTTGCTGACGCACACCATCACAAACTTGTTTTTATGTACATATACATACACCGTTGAATATTTTATTTTTTTTTTCTTCTTTCCATTTTTGTCAGGTAGTTGCACTCTCATGGAATTATCCATATACGTTGTCTGAGAGGGGGTTATTGCCATTTTTAAAGGTCTTGTTCACAATTTGATATGTAGGTGATGTGTTAAATTGGTATGAATGTATGTAAATGTAAATGTAAATTTAAATATTGTGAAGAATTTGATTTGTAGTGTGAATGATTGATTAAAATGTGTTAACTAAGAATGATTGAGTGTAGAGTTGCCACAGGTTAAAGATGAAAGTACTGTAAGTGAATTTTATTTGTTGTCATGATAATTAATAATGTGTAAAATTTGATTAATGAGTGAATTTGATTTGCAATTGATGTATAATGTTAATTTGCAGGAAATATTGAGCCTGATAATATGTTGAGAGATGGACAATAAGAACTCTGATACTTGAATGATTACAATAATGTACAATTTGATTGATGATACTGATAAAGAATAATGATATGTAATTTGGATTTTTTCAGTAATGTTGATTGTAATACTTGATTGTGAAACTTGATTTTGATGTGTAATTGACTTTTTAATGTTATTTGATTGTGGTATCTGATCTCAATGTTTGATTGTTTTAAGTTGATTTTTTGATTTTTTGAGTTTTTAATTTTTTGGATTTTTTGATTTTTTGGATTTTTTGAATTTTTTGTGGCAACTGATGGTTGAGTGAAAGTAAACATTGATAAGTGAAGTATTTTGGAATGAGAATAATGATTGAAATTTAAGTATAATTTGTAATTTAAAAATTTTTGAATAATGTAAAGACCAAATTTCTTTGAAATTTTAAAAAAAAAAAGGCAAGAAAAAATTTTTTTTCTTCTCTGTTACATGGACTGTGGTGTTTTTGGTGTTCATGAAAGCAAGTTCTTTGAATTTCTTTCATGAACAGGGGGTATCTGTAACACTTACGTCCATGTCACAGAGAAAATAATAAAGTAAGAAATGAGTCAGCTGTTTCCTATAGTGACTAAAGGAACAGAGATTTGGTCTAAAGAAAAATAATGACGCAATACTAAATAATATTAATCATTTTAATTTTCATATAATTACATTTCTTAATGACGCAAAGTAATTACAGTAGAATCATTTTTCTTTAATAAACAAATAATAAAACATAAAAGCAGACTGTAAAAGTAA
>JAGFPH010004809.1:90283-111082 GCA_018207615.1 Philaenus spumarius | reverse complement strand
TGGGAGGAGCCATATTTCCATGTGCTTTATAATAAAGTATTACTTCAAGGCAGTTGCATATTTCAACCTATAAATGTAAATAATTGGAAATGTTTTTTTTACGGCAATATGCCCTTCTTGTTCTAATTAAGGGGAGCCAGGACGGGTAAATATTTTTTCTAAGGGAATTTTTTTATTGTACTCCGTTTCATTCCCTTTAAAATTATATAACTTTCATCATTGTAGCTTACCCACAAACCCTTGAAAAATATTAAACAAACTAACAAGGCACGGAGTTGTCTGTTGTTTTTATTTTCTTATACAATTTGTATTTTATTTTGTTCAAAGATTATCGTGTTATATTTTTCTACCGCTCTCCTTCCCTCAAACAATAGATATGAAAAGCTACCTGGTCTCGCGAGAATCGAACCAAGGATCTCCTGATCAGGAAGACAACGTTACCTATCGGCTACTAAGGCTTGTACAGAATAAAACTAAAAATACCCCTCTTAGTCACTTTACAAAGCAACCATATTGCCTATCTCGCCCCTCTTTTATAAGCGAATTCTTTTAATTATTTTAAACATGACTTGAGCAGCCAGGATTAAAAGAATAAAAAGGAAAATAGACCTGGAAGAAGAAGAAAATCAGGCAGAGGACCCAGACAACCAATCATATGGAGCTGGGTTACATTAAAGGTAAATTTACTTCTTATTTTAGTAGTTTATTTTAGTTTTTTGCGATTTCCCGTAATTTTTATTTTTTAAAGTTTAATGTCGCATATCTCAGAAACCGTTAGACTTAAAGCTATAAATTTTTTATGGTATCTTAACAGTGAATATATCTAGTTCTTTAGAGATTTTCATGTCAAATAATTTACAATAAATAAAATAAAAAATAAAAAACCTTGATTTTTTTAGTTTTTAAAACATAATTTTTTTTTAATTCGCAAACAAATATTATTTTTTATGAAAATATACGATTATCTCTGCGGAAATAGACAATAAACCAATATTTAAAATTTAAAAAAAAATGAGGTCTCTATGTAGTCTGGTCCCAAATATATGTGACATAAAGTTAACATTACGGTTAAATGGGACTCGGGGTGAACTTAAATACTTTGTCAAATTTGTTCCCGATTCGTCCGGACGTGCAAACACACACAAATTGGAGCATGCAGTAGGCCTACACACCTACAGAAGTTTCTTGATTTTATTCCTGTAAATAATATTTAAATTCCTGTAAATAATTACTACAAACAGTCTGAAGGGTATAGAATCAAGCAATAAATTACGAAATAGTTTAAAAAATATATATTTAAAAATATATACAAAAAATATATATGTAAAAAATATGTAAATTAAATAGATTTGCTAATGGAAAATATCATTGTTGGTAGTGCAACAATAAGATGTTTACTCTAATCTTTAAACTTTCATAACTTTGTCAGTATTTTCAGTTCAAAATTTAGAATTACTTTTATATCTACGTTTTACTGTTGTATCTGTTCGATTAACTTTCACTGGTTTTCTTTAAATCAACCGAGCTTTTCCATAAATAGGAATTAGTGAAAGTTAGCAGTAAAAGTTCAAAGTTACAATCTCATTTTTACAAGAATAAATCTTCTTTTGTCTCACTCGGATTCATGCCTCAATATATTACGTGATACTTAATATATAAGCTTTTGTGGCTTTATATTTCCTGATGCATTTAGACCTACGCCTAACACAGAAGAATACATTTTGATAAAGTGATGGGTTAAATAGGTTTAAACACAATTATGCCCAGTCGATTCTTTCTTACTTATAATTTTCTGTAACTACTAATAAATTTACAACACAGTTCATGAGCAATAATGTCTTCTTCTTTACCACAACAAACACAACATGTAAAGTCGTCCTGGTTCTTGATATACTGGTAAACGGTAGCGTAAAAAGTGAGCCCACAATTTAAACTCGAAATGTTAGTAATTTCTAACACAAAATGTTAAATTAAACAAATAAAAGAGCACTGTGGCGACAAAATCACACTGATTTGATTTAAAAACCCCGAACCACAAAACAAGGAACAAAAACAATAACTAAACAACTAAATTGTAAGTTATGTTTAATACGTTACCCTTATGTACATTTCGATGACATGGTCATCATCCTCAGAGGGTTTTAACACTACTAAAGTACACTAGACTTGTGTAACTCATGAAGGAGCCGTTCAGAAGATCGGCTCACTTCGACTGAGCCGAATGAAGTACTTCAGATATCCACAAGATTGTAGTTCACTAGTTCAGTAGTTCACTAACTGAAGGGCTCACTGTTTTCTTTCTTTACATCCGGTGATATGTGAAGCGTAAGGATTGTCGTTCAGTAGTCCAGTAGTCCACTAACTCACCCAATTTCCGGCTCACATTCCGGCTCTCATATCTTTTGGATATGTGCCAAAAGAAGGAGTTGTTTCTTAACATCTCACTATCTCAGTCTCAGTAGACAGTCGATGCCCGTGTTTTACTTCGTACAATTTATTTGATGCGTGCTTAAAGTAAGGAACAAATATTATTGTTAATGTACATTGTCCTTGCAGTCTATATTTTATTAGTGTTGAATGTATATTAAACTAATACCTATGTATTAGTTTGTTAGTTTAATTTACTTTCCATTAATGTTCTTATTTATGAAGTGATCGTAGTTTTCTTTTTTTACCAAAATAACAGTTTTTTAATATTTATAATTTTATTTACTTTAATAAGTAAATCATATATGCGTGTATTAAGAAATTTGTAAAAACAAATTTAAACTAATATTATAAAGAGATAAAATTTGTTTGTATGTAGGGGGGAGGGATCTCTAGAACAACTGAACTGATTGAAAAAATGGTAATAAAAAGCTTTACTACCCCTGATTAACAGCTAGGCTATAATTCATTTTGATAAAAACATTTTTTATTTCAATATTTGTAAATTTATTCGGAAAAAATCCTAAGGTTAGGCCTAGACTGGTGAATTATGAGCATAGCAACCAATTGAATAAAATAACACATACAACTGTTTGCTCTAATATTTCTACCTGATAATTTAACACCTGATTTCAAATTTTGAAGTAACTATTTATTGTATTTCTAACTTTTAGGTTAGGGTTTTTGAACATTTAACATTATTTACCATCTTAGCTTTTTGGTTATTATTAATCCTACACCTTTATTATAAAGAAAAGATAACTTGATTATGTGTATAGAAAGTTCTAACGGGGATGGCGTGCGGAGCACGCAGTGGTTTCCCCTAGTAGCCTATGTAATAATATTGTGTAGCTTAATGTTACACATTGTGTTTTAGTATTGCTATCCTGATGTCAGTAGTTTGGAAAGCATTCAATGCTATGACTTGTATTACAATTTATAAATCACTCACTACATCTCATTCAATACGTTCTGAACTACTGAACTAATTGAACTACTGAACTACAATGGTGAACTAGTTCCTTTCACTGAAGGAGATTCACTGAACTACTTCAGTAAACTGAACGACATTGCCCAAGCCTAAAGTACACAGACAATATTACAGAGCTATATATACCCGCCCTTCCCCCACTCCTCCCCAGACGGTCAATCCAAGACCGACCTGGTGGGGGAATGGGAGGAGCCACAATAAATCTACTATAAGTATCTATTATTAACAATAAAAGCCAATTTGACAATCTATCTATATAAAAGCGAAATGGCACTGATGCATTCATCAGCAGAACTAAAAATCTACTAAACCAAATGAGTTCAAATTTGGCATGCATGTTCAGTTGGACCTTTAGACGCGCACTAAGAACGGATTTTGGAAACATCCCAAAGATACGCCCAATATTCGCGTTTTTCTAGAGATTATTTTGCGTTTTCTCAGTTTTTTCGAGAACTAATTGGCAGAAAATGTTGAAATTTGGTACTTAGGTTTGTTTAAGGCCTAAAAGTAGTCTGTTAAAAAATGTTTGAGATTCTCCCAAAATTACGCCAGAAATAGGCGTTTTTGCATTTTCCCTTGCGTATTCAATGCGTTTTTGATCATCCTCAAATTACGCCCGAACGGATTGGAATGAAATTTGGTATGTAGCTTCCTCTAGGGCTTTAGGCGCTCTCTAAGAAAGGGTATGAAAAATTTCGAAATTTTAGGAGGGGTTTTAGGGGATCAAAGTTACTAAAATCATAATTTCAGATCTTTTATTATTATGAAAATAGTGCTTTTATTATTTAAGATCTATATATATAAAAGCCAAATACCACTCACTAACTGAACACTTCAAAAGATTACAATTACGTTAAAAAGACTGAAAATACTAACCACCACGGGCAACGCCGTACGTGTCAGCTAGTAAATTATAAAACTATTAAATACAAAAAATAACAAACTGGTCTACTAAAACTATAAACAGTCAAACAGTCATAAAATAAAATAAAATAAAAAGCTAATCGGCCTACTGAAATAAATAACAAACAAAAGAAATTAAATACTTAATAAAATAAAATAGCATAACCTTTAAAATCCAATATTAACAGATACAGATCATCAAAATATAAATAATATAGGCCCATGGTGTGCTCCGCAACGCCAGATTTTTCAGGCCTATTGTACTTAGTGTGTGATATGTGTTCTTTAAATCTCGGCATATATTTTCTCTTTGTTTGACCTAGATAAACCCTTTCACAAGTGTCACATTTTATTTCATAAAGCTAAGTGTTTCCGGAAATACGTTTATTTGCATACCAGCGAATTTCCACAGGAAAGATAAGCTATTGCAGTGACCCTTATGGGGAAACCTAAGGTCGGGAGGAGTACCTTATCATGGTCCCCAGAACACGTTTTGAGCTGTCATTAAAAACTTAATATACATATGAGTACGCAATATAATGGCAGCATTTTAAGTCCGATTTGGGCCAAATTTGGGACACAGGTTAGTTTTTCAAGTGGCTCAGACGAGTTGGTTAGCCAAACATCCATCAACCGGAATAACGTTTTTTTACTGGACGGTGAAAACATTTAAGATTTTTCATACTAGAATTAAATATTTTGATGGTTTTATATAAAAAAAGCAGAAAAATTCCTAGCCCGCAAGGTCGAGGTGTAAACTCGCAACCGCTACGAGCGGACGAAGCAGCTCTTGAGACTGGGTTAAAAGCAGAGGTGCAAACACATTCTACTAATATATTTTGTACACGTAGGCAGGTATTCAACGTTTTCGCAAATAGACTAATTTCCAAAATAGTTGGTTGAAACCCTTAAACATTTAAACTTAATTTTGTACATTCGCACATTTCACGTCAGCGGTTTAGCTGCGTTATCATTTTACTTTCATGACTCAGAGGAAAGATTGTAGTGAAGTAGTCTTTTGCTACAATTGGAACGGTACACCTAGTTCAGTGTACATATGCTACTAGACTTTATTATCATTTCTGTTATAAAGTAAATAAGTTAAAACAAACTGCATCGCATTTACCGTACTACTATTAAATATAAACACCAGATCGAAATGACACAAGCTAGAATGTTTCACCACCTTTCCGTGTTTAAGACTCATTTTATAGAATCCCCCTGTGAGTACAAAGACACAGCTTTGAAGAGACATTAAAGTTTCTGAAGCGAGACTTTCATTTCCCAGTTGAAACTTGTCGAAATTCCAGCTCGATGCACAAGTTACGTTTTCACTTGAGGTCAAACATTTTGCTTACTCTGTATTCATTTAAATACACATTGGTAAATGTACATATACATTTTTCAGTTTACGATTTGAAAATATTTGTAGTTTTTAGGTTGTATTGTTAATTGAAGTGGTTTTGAACTTCTACTTCTCCAGGTATATTACCCAACATTATTGTACTGAAGGAAAACCACAATCATACTACACTGTATTCGACGAATATAATGAAGACTAGTAAGCCTCGTGGAAAATCACAGGAATATTAATTAGATACACATCAGAAATGCATAATTAAAAAAAAAAAAATATTTAAAAACAACGTTAAGGACTACTTATCTAGGCCTACTTAACTATGATGACGAGGATTTTTAACTCGGTAAATGTGTACAATAATAAGGATTATAAAACTGTAGGCCTACTTTGTTAAACATTTTTATTTACATACGTTATTATATATTTAAAGAAAAATATAAATTATATCTTTCAATTGCTTTTTATTTCATATTGATAGATCAAATGATAAAGAAGATATTAATATTACAGTGAAGAAATTAATAATCGAATATGTTATACGAAGATGTACGAATGTTTCCGAAGTTAAATTAATAGGTATCTCTTCTTTAAATTTGTATAAGCAAATATACAGGGTGACTAAAATAATAGCCACTAAAAAGTAGGTGAAGTCCCCCATTTAAATATTTAGTAAATCTTATCGTTTCTGATTTACCAATGGTGGCACAATTAAAATAGTCACCCTGTATATTGATGATAAAAGATTGTATTTACATACAGTTTATAACCTCAAATCAAATATTATAACGCATAGTATAGAATACATTAGTTCTATAACTCATATTTAAAAAAATCAACTTCACAATAAATTATAACGATTGAAGTTGTAAACATAACCGATAACCGCAAACTATAATCTACACTGGGTTTGTTTAAGTATTACAGATGATCGGTGAAGTCAGCTGTTATATTATATGTTACTCACGTACGTACGGACGTACACTCGCTCTTTGTTGACTAGAGGAGACGCTAAATGCTTCTCACGCCAATCCTCATGCTACCTCCAAATTTGTATTTTATAAAATAATTTCAATAAACGTGTAGAACAAGGTAAATTAATTTTAAGATTTCTAAATCAGATTATTAAATGATTTATTATAAGAGATAGAAGACTTTGAACTGCTCACTTCGCTCACTAACCTCGGAGGCGATTCGCGGGAAATATATGCAAACTTATTATTGTATAATACGATATTTTCACTGGAATTACGATTAAGACAGAAATTGTTTTAATTAAAACTTCTATTCACAAGTTGGGCACTTTTTTGCAAACGTATTTTATCGAAATCTCGCTTACCGTACCGCCTCTATGTATATCTATTATATGCAGATATATCGCAGATATTTAACACGTAGTACAAATTTATAATTTCAAATAAAAATTGTTCATCATCCTACTCGTAGACCGTTCCCACTGAAGGTGATAAGTCACTCACTATCCACAAAAACTATTCCTACTGAGAACGGTCTACGAGGAAGATAAGGAACAATTTTTATTTCAAATTATAAACTCCTACTACATGTTCAAAAATAACAACTACCAATCAACTGCCATATCAGTTAACATTTTTTACAATAAACTGTTTTCCTTCTGCAGTTTGGCAGTGAGCTAGGCGGCTACAGTAGCCATTCAGAAGCTCAGCATCTCAGCAGGTATTCTATTGCGGACTGTCGGAGTTTTGCTTTTAAATCCTATGCCAATAAGTAAAACTAAGTAATTTTCAATAAAACCCAATATTGTAACTTTAAACGGTCGCCATTTTGTGTAGAGCGAACCTTTCGATGTCTGATTTGCGGCATTGTGTTCTCCTAAGATAGACCTTTAATTAGATGTGCAACTCGACCTATGGTTCTATTTAATATTTTCCTCCGACTCCCTGCGGGCCGTCCCCATAAGGTTATAACAAATTATAATTGTTTCAAAAAATTGTTTTTAGAGAAACAATGTACCAAGTTTTGTCGCATAATCTGCAATAGCTATACAAATTTAACTCCGTTCACAGACTTTTTATACAACCTGTATACTCGTAAAGGCTACCGAGGTTTAATCCTCAGGCCGCACATACCTACTAAAACAAACCAGACAATACATGCTTCTCCCCACCACCCTCATAATATACGAACGGAAGCTTACAATAGTTTTGTTCACAGTCTAATCTCAATTCCTCAATGAACATGCAGTGATGCAATGCACCCACTCAAATGTGAAACATTTTCCGTGATAATTTATGTTATACAATAATGTGTTATTTATTGTTTTGTCGAGCATGTATTTTGGAACAAAATACAAATTTGTTTTCAAAAATACTATTTTAAAAAAATTAAATGACTTTACATTCATTCGTATAATAAAATATCTTGCACTTTATTTATAGCCGGCATGATTCTAAACCGCATTGTAAATGAGACACCACATATTATAATTCAAATTGAATAAATACAATACACACAATTATTACTCTGTACAAGGATTAATGGACATTTTAATGTTTTTACGGGAGAGCTGAATTGATTAAAATGTATCTTTCGCCTCATAAAATATCGCGTAAAATTTCAGCTCTAAAGAATTTACTGTCGTCCAAGTCAAATCTATAACTCCGACTTTATCAGGCTGAGGTCATTCATATCGTGTTTCATATGGAAACGTTGCTTGAAAAATATGTTGGCTTCATCTTAGAAATAAGATAACTTACAATGAAGTAAAAGGTGTCCGACAAACTAATTATAAATTTCCTTAGAGAAATAATTGGCAATATAGAGGAAATATTTATAATGGGCGGATAAAATCCAAGAAAGTGTTATACGGACAAAAATAAAAATTAAAAGTTCCCATAAAAATATAACCTGTCATTGGTTGCCTATTCTCCTGGAATTAGGACGCATAATTTCAACTACTCAACATAAAAAATAACAGAAATCTTAACTTAAGATTATATCAAGAGTAAATTATGCAATACAGACAAAATAGTAACATATAGACTTCATTACACTCACAAACACACAATTAAGTGTTCCACAAACCATAGAATTTTAAAAATAAACACCATCTTTGTGTTGCTTTTCATACTTTCCAACATTGCGTTCCAAAGCCTACACGCTGTCAAAGTGTATGCTTTATTAAAAACTAGTGGACCCAGCAATCATTCGCTATTGATTGATTTAATTTAAAAGGTAGTTATTCCATTTCATTACATTGACTTAAGTAATCGAATTGCAAAATGATTTTTATACCACTTAAGAATATACTACACAAATTTATATTTATATTTTCTAAATCTTTATGGCTAATACAGTAAACCTTATGTTTGCTTTAACTTAATCTAAAATAAACGGTACCAGGAACTGGCACATACTTTCTCACAAACATATTTAAATTATTAAACGGATTCACTGTGACTTGTAGGGTGGGGTAGGAAAGGTGATTTTCTATTAAAGCTGTTTTCCCATAAAAATCCATAAAATAACGGAAAACCAACTTTTCTCAAACACGGCTCGAACGATTTTGATTAAAATTTTATAGTTTTTAGTAATTTAAGTCCCTAATAAATTATAAAATTTAAATCAAAATCGTTTGAGCCGTTTTTGAGAAAAGTTGATTTTTCCGTTATTTTAAGGGTTTTTACGGGAAAATTACCCTTAAAAATAAAAAATTCACAAAAATTAAAAAAAACGCCTGGAGATTAGTACCTCCATACAAAATTTCATCAAAATCGGACAACTGGTTTAGGCTCTAGGTCTGATAACATCCACACAGACACACGCACAGACATCACTCCGAAAACCACTTTTTTAGGTTCAGGGGGACCCAAAACGGATATTTCCACCAAAAACTCAAACTCGAAAATTTTGACGAATACAATACTTTCTCCATATACTTTCTATATATTATGGTATAGGGGGAGAAAGTAAAAACTTATAGCTAAAAAACCTGATTCTAAATTAGCCCAATTGGTTGCAAATCAGAGTGTTTTAGTTCATTGTAGGCCTAACGAAATAATTTTATGTTTAGTTTTTTATCCAAATCAGCTGTTTTATATATAATGTGTAACAACCAATGTTTGAATTGAGTTAAAATGTAGTAGGTATATTTAGGTGATTTTTGTTTGTTTTAAGTTGGTCTATCCAACCTAAAAAAGCTGTTGGTTTTGAAGAATAATAAACTGATTATAAATGCTAAGTAAAGTTGCTACGGTGATGAATGTAAACAAACTTATGTTACTAAGCAGTTTATTAAAACAGCTGTTTCGTGAGTTATGGTCTTGAGTTCATGGAGAAAGGGATCTTCAGTTTTAAAAAATGTGCAAATTTTCCAGGAACTTTTCAAATTTGTCTTTGCACCAAAACCTAATTCGGACTATTACGACCATTTTAAAACAAAAAATAGCCAAATTGGTCCAACCGTTCTCAAGTGATGCGCTTACCAACGAACAGCATTTCATGTTTATTACATAGACTAGTGAACCCAGCAATGCTTCGCTATTGCTTGATTTAATTTAAAGGGGTAGTTATTCCATTTCATTACATTGACTTAAGTAATCGAATTGCAAAATGGTTTTTATGGTTTTTAAGAATATACTACACAAATTTATTAATTTATAGTTTGTAAACTTTTATAAATAATACAGTAAACTGTTTGTTTGTTTGCTTTTACCTAATCTAAAGAAACTGATAGTTTTGTGAAGAATTGTAAAAAACCTGATTCTAAATTAGCGCAATTGGTTGCAAATAAACGTGTTTTGGTTCATTGTAGGCCTAACCTAAAATGATGTTCAGTTTTTGATGCAAATCAGTTGTTTTATATATAATATGTAACAACCATGTTTGAATTGAATTAAAATATAGTAAGCATTTTATAAATGCAAATAATAAACTCTTTACAAATTTGTTAGTAAAGTTGCTATGGTAATGAATGTAAACAAACGTGTGTTACTAAGCATTTTATACGAACAGCTGATTCTGTGCGATATGGTCTTGAGTCCATACAAAAGAAGCTGATTGTTTTTTTCCAAATTTAAAAACTTTTTGGGGAAACTTTTCAAGATTTTCTTTATGTAAAAACCTAGTTCGGACTATTACGAACATAAAAAAATAACCAATTTGGTCCAGCCGTTCTCAAGTGCTTACAAAGGAACAGCAATTCATTTTTACTTCCTCCACCCTATACGTAGTATATGGAGAAAGTATTGTTTTCGTCCAAATTTTCGAATTTGCATTTTTAGTGGAAATTATCTGTTTTAATGCTCCCTGAACTCCAAACAAGTGTTTAGTGGAATTATCTGTGTTGGTGCTCCCTGAAGCCATAAATATTTTTAGTGGAATTATTTGTTTTGGTGCTCCCTGAACCCAAAAAAGTGGTTTTTTGTTGATGTCTGTCCATGTGTCTGTAAGGATGTGTACAAAGCTGGAGACCATACCAACGGTCCGATTTTGATGAAATTTGGTATGTAGGTGTAGTTCTGAAATATCTCTAGGAGTTTTTTCATTTTTTTCAATTTTGTTATTTTTAAGGTGTTTTACCCCCCAAAAATGTCCAAAAAACGAGAAAAATCTAAATTTCTCAAAAACGGCTCTAGCGATTTTGATAAAATTTGGCTTATTCGTAGCCTTTAATGTACCCTACCATATGCAAAAAAACTAATCTTTCTAAAAGTTCTCGTTTAGGTAATAATAATAATAATAATAACTGATTTTGGGGGTTTTTTGGCCAAAAAATTGGGTTGTTTTTCAAAACCTTTTTTTCGTGCATCTATACAGGCCTAATTGACATGTTTAGTGCAAATTTGTGTTACATGCTTCTAATATTTTCCATGGTAACATTTTCCTACTTTCGCAATTCTAAATAACCACCTCATTTGCTACTCTTGGGAAGGTATAAAGTTTCAACTAAGAGAAAGTATGTGACAGTTATCTGGTACCGTTTATTATTATATAGACTAGACGACCCAACAATGCTTCGCTATTGCTTGATTTAATTTAAAGGGTAGTTATCAAATTTCATTCCTTTGACTTAAGTTTGAATTGCAAAATGGTTTTATGCCGCTTAAGAATATACTACACAAATTTAGATTTATAGTCAGTAAACCTTTGTAGATAATACAGTAAACCTTTTGTTTGCTTTTATCTATAAAAAAACTGATAGTTGTGAAGAATTGTAAAAACCTGATTCTAAATTGGTTGCAAATAAACTTGTTTTGGTTCATTGTAGGCCTAACCTAAAATCATGTTCAGTTTTTGATCCAACACAGCTGTTTTATATATATTATGTATAACAAAAAATGTTTGAATAGAATTGAAATATTTATTATAGAAAGCATTTTTAGTTGATTTTTGTTTTTGTTTGCTTTAAGTTGGTCAATCTAACCTAAAAAACTGTTGGTTTTGAATAATAATAAACTGATTGTAAATTCTGAGTAAAGTTGCTATGTAATGAATGTAAACAAACATAACGTGTTGCTAAGCAATTTATACGAACAGCTGTTTTTGTGCACTATGGTGTTGATCCCATACAAAAAGAGGCTGTTTAGTTTTTCCAAATTTGAAACTTTTTCGGGAAACTTTTGAAATTTGTCTTTATATAAAAACGTAGTTCGGACTATTACGAACATTTTAAAACAAAAAATTGCCAAATTGGTCCATCCATTCTCAAGTGATGCGCTTATATAGATCATACTTTGAATCAACTGTTGTATGTATTATTTTATTTTATTGGTTGATATGGTAATGAATGTAAGTAACATGACTGTGTTAGTTTATTAGTCTAGGCCTAACCTAAAATTATTTTGTGTGTTTAATTTTATTTGTTTCAGGATATATAGAATATACTGTGTCAGGATTGTTCAGAAGTATTGCTCACAAAATAATGACAACAATAAATAGTGTTTGCATTGATTTTATTATTTACTAGTAAATCCCCGTGGAAAATTACAGGCAGATTAATTAGATACACATCAGAAATACATAATTTATACAAAATACTATTTAAACAACACACTTTATCTAGGCCTACTTAACTATGCGATCGGGGATTTTTACCTGGGTAAATGTGTACAATTATAAGGACTAAGAAACTGTAGGAATATTTGTTAAGATTTTGTGTTTATTTATATCATTAGCCTATATATAGAAAGATAAAAATATTATCTTTTAATTGCCTTTTATTTCATATTGATAGATCAAATGATTTAGAAGTTATTAATATTATAGGCTATATTATTATTGATTGAAGTTGTAAACATAACCCCAAAGTATAATCTATGTTAGGTTTTGTTTGCGTATTACAGATGATGGGTGAAATCAGATGTTATATTATTAAGTTAAACGAATATTTATTTTTTAAATGTTACTCCACGTACGTACACTCGCTTTTATAGGAGTCGATACTCCTAGTTAAATTAAACAGAACAGCTGATTTTAAATACATAACTATTACTGATAGAAGCAACCACAGTTTAGATAGATACAGTGCGGCCATATGAAAGTGGCCGCCATGTTTATCCTAAAAGTAATGCCATCTGCTCAGAATTAATTATAATGTAAAGATTAGTGTTGTATCTCTTTGTAATTATAAGAGAAATTACCTCTTTGTTTTGTTTTTTTTTATAAGGGGAAATGTTTTAATTGTTAGTTGATATTTATATTGAAATTAAATAATACAAAATGTGTTTCTTCTTAAAAAGTGAATTCTGTTTTTTGTGCAAAAAAATATAACAAATATAATAGAAACAGATAAGAATTTAGAATAAACATGGCTGCCGGCCAATAGGAAACAAGACCTCACTTGGCCGCACTGTTTCTATCTAGTCACAGCAGTAAGGACAAATCTAAAGCAGTTTTAGTGGAATAGATAGTATCAATTTCAATATTCACTGCTGTAATTAAAGATTATTAATTTCAAAACAGCTTTATAAAAAAGTTTTTGAATTAAAATTGGTTTATAATATTGTATAACATGATTATCAGGTTTTAAGTCTGCATGAACAATAACTTTGAGCACGCTGAAGTTCGTTAGCTTATTCTAGTCTTGTCACTGAAATTGTACCAAAATTGTTAAAATATGGACAAATTTATGTTTTCAAAAGCTGTACGCTAAAATTAAATCGCAAGCAATCATTTAGAGCGTGCTCCAGCAAATGTTTTTATTAAAAGCATCAATAGCATGGTCTGTCCACTTTCAAGTCCAAAGTTTTAATACAAATATTTTACAAAAAATCCCTTGAAAAACTTTAAATTTCCTAATGAATTAGAGTTACATTTACAAAACACCATCACCTTCGGAGATACCAACCTATACGAACAAAAAACGCTCCAGAACGTAATCATAATTATATATTATTTCTCAAAGGTGTTTATTTTGCAAAATTACAAAAATTAATTAAAAAAACTTTGATATTATACTTTTTATGTTTTCTAATCTATGAAAGGCGCCATCTGTTAAAAATGTTTTAACTAACGTGGCAGCTGTTGTTATTTTTCAAAGGCATTTTTTGTCGCTAAGAGATACCTCCCTCAATTCTTCATCAAAATTAATTATTCAAGCGTCATTTAAAGCTTTTGTACCCTGCTATTGACGAAAAATAGACAAACAGCTTAAAATTCATGTTTTCGTTACAAAAACTGGTTAATAAAACTTTTATATTATACTTCATATGGTTCTAATGAAATGCGCCATCTATTAAGAATCTGTTTAACTAACATGACAGCTGTTAGTTAGATTGTTTACATTCTATATGCAAGTGCAATCTATCCCGCAAATCAATCATATTAAATCATAGTAAATAAATAAACGTAATTTACTTAATTAAATCAATGTATTAAATCAGGTAAGTAGGCCTACTCCTAACTTGCGAAATATTCGCAATTGTCAACTAATAGTATATAATTTGGTATTTACTTCAAAATCCATTATATTCTTCGTTACAAGTTTTTTTCAAAACTCAACCTATTTTCAATTTAACACTTACAACACAAATTTAATGATACAAAATTTGTTTCCATTAATTAAGGCAAATATATATTGTATTTGTATATATTTAGATTCAAATTAAGGAACACGATTTAGTGAGTGTATTGAGAATGCATTTTTAGGCAACTTGTTATTAGAATAAGCTTCTTAGGACCAGGGCATGCGGGTACTTAATGTTTTAGCAGACGAGCATCAGCAACTCACTTCACTTCAGGACACGGACGACTACACAACACAGCTGGACCCGGGGTGGTGCCTTCTTCTTGAAGTTCCGAGGATGGTTATCACGGGAGAGCTACCTATTGAACACGACTAACGGACGTACACTTATCGTCGCCGGTGGACGCCTTCATTGGGGAGTTCTCCTGTTACTGCGAGCAGCGAAGTCATCCAGACCAATCCACGTTTCTTCGACGGACCAACACTACACTACACCAGCGGACTCTTTCTTCCAGTCTTCCGCTGTCAGACTGTCGGTTGGGCTGCGGGTAGCGATTTCTCCTAGCGCTAATTCATGTACTATCTGTTTCAGTCAGCTCTTCAGTTCTGAACTCGAGACGGGCCTTCATCGTGGCTTTGGGACGCCAGTATGCCAGTGATGTTTTATTCATGGGTCTTGGTGCTTTGTTGATGGCTGGTCTCGAGTAGTGATTTCTTCCTGCATTCTCCTAATAACCTACTTTGTTTGGTTCAGCTAGTCCCAGATTGACTCTTCCAGTCATTAGGGTTTTACCCTAGACGCTGCTACTACCTCCCCTGTGAGCAGTTTGGAGAGAGGGGGATGGTTTAGTGGGTAGTTGGGTCCGCGCGGCAGCAGATTGAGTTCCACAGTACATTCACTTTGCCGAGAAGTCTGCGTAAGCGCAACTTCCAAATAAAAAAAAAAGTATTTAATGTTAATGAAATTTATTTTAACTATTATCTAATTTTAAGGTTAGTTTTCCCATTTGACTTAAAAGTAATCGAATTGCAAATTATTGTACAATTGTACCAACCCAATTTTAATATCTTTGATTGTAGTGACCATATTCTCTAAACATTCCTGGCATTTATATAGATAAACTGTAATATTTTAATGAAATAGGTTAAACAGTTTTTGAGCTTATAGAGGACAAAGAAAAACATTCATTTTTATATAATCTATATATATAAAATCCAATGTATGTCTATCTGTCTGTCTGTCTTCTGTTTGTCCTTTATGCGTTACCAAACCGTCCATCCGATTGCTTTGAAATTTTGCATAGTACCACAGGTTAACCCTGAGAAGATTTTAGGCCATTTACTGAAGTCCTAGGATATTAGGGCTGTGCCCCACTGGACTTTAAAGTTTCAATGTTAATCTTATGGAAGAAAGATTTCTTTTGATTTTATCAGGGGCACAAAAACGGCTGTTCGTATAAAAACATAGCAACACGTCATGTTTGTTTACATTCATTACCATAGCAACATTACTTAGATAATTTGAAGAGTATTAGATTTTTGAGGTTACATTGACAAACTAAAAACAAACACAAACAAAAATCAACGAAAAATGCTTACTATATTTTAATTCAATACAAACATTGGTTGTTACATACATGTTATATATAAAACAGCTGGTTTTGATCAACAACTCAACATAATTTTACGTTAGGCCTACAGTGAACCAAAACACCAATTGGACTAATTATTAGAATCAGATTTTTTGTATTCTTCACAACTACCAGTTTTTTTTTTAGATTAGGTAAAAACAAACAAAAGGTTATATTCATTGAAATATTTTTGTTGATAATAACATTTAATTTTGATTTGTCTATCCGTGAAAAGCAAGATCGGGCCAGCTAGTATATAGATAAATAATAAGCAATGTTATTACATTACGTGTAGTTTACCAGCCACACTATGTCACAGTCACAAAGATTTACAAGATTACAAAATGTATAATAATTGAAAGGTGTGTTTCTTAAATGCCTGAAATGGGCCTAGCCTACAGTTTTATGTAATCACAAATAGAATCGTTTTTTATTAATAAATACATAGTTTTAAAGTATGATCATTTTAAACACACTATACTACGTTCAATTTGCACAAACAAACTATGATTTCCTAGAAAACTTAACTATTTTTAAAGCAAGTGGGTCTCAGTACGATAGACTTAAATAAATATGTATAGAGTAATGTAGGACTACATTCATTAAAAGTTTTCCAAAGATCACCGTACAATTTACAAATTTTGTTCTGCACGTTATCATATTACCAGACTGGAGTAGAGGGTATTGTCAGCGTGATCTAACACAAGTCGCACGACGCAATGCGCATGAGTACAACATTACCGCATCCTTATCTTCCTGTCTCTACATCGAGTAAGAAAGGCGAAGATAATTGAAAAATAAATTGGAATACTCGTCCTTTACAAGCTCAATACGTCCTACCTTTATATCTGAACCTCTTCCATGAGATAACAAAATGGAGGCAGGGATAATATCAAAGAAATCTTGTAGTGATGCGGGAAAGTATGCGATTTGTTTTGTTTGTTGTAAACCGTATTAGAAGTAGTTTATTTACAACTTCATATTGCTTGCTTCTAATGTAAATACTATGTAATGTAAATACAATCCTGCTAATCAAATTATTTTATACTACTAGCTTAGCTCGACAACCCCGGCGGCGACCCATGGTGAAGCAAATGCAAATAGATTATTGAACAACCTGATATTTTCACTTAATTACTATTGAACGGTGACCTATACATAGCTAATGTAAGACAGAGATCGAAATAGACACAACCAACCAAATTTCGGATTGAGAGTGCGTCGAAATTTTACCATATTTAAATAATCAATAACCATCATTTCAAACAAATTTTGATATTAAAAACTAAAAAGAAACAATATAATATATAACACCAGATATTGAGTATGAATAAGCCTTTTGCTAGCTTTTATCCAATCTAAAAAAAAAACTGTTAGTTGTAAATAATTATTACTTTCAAGAAAACTGTTTTAGTTTAATGTAGTCCTAACCTAAAACTAGATTAAGTTTTTGATCCAAATCTGAAGTTTTATTAAAATTTATAATATGTAACAACATATGTTTGAATTGAATTGTAATTAATAATTAATTAAGCATTTTTCGTAGATTTTTTGTGTGTTTGCTTTTAGTTTGTTAATCTAACCTAAAAAATCAGTTGGTTGTGAATAATAATAAACGGATTCTAAATTTGAAAGTTGGTTCCTATGGCAATGAACGTAAAGAAACATGTGTTGCTTTTGGTCCAAACAGTTGTTTTACGATTTAAAATATAAATAATTTTGTAAAATCCTTTGTTAGTGTGCGTCTATGACACCAAAAGAAATAACTTTCAATTTTCATATTTCTATCTTAAACATAGTAAATAGTTTTTGCTCTACTTTGACTTTATGTCACTCAACCATTCAGGACAAAACATCTTATAGAGAGAGAGAGAGGGGGAGGGAGAGAGGGAGAGAGAGAGAGAGATACTTTGCAATAGTGTGGGAGCCACATTACAAATATTTAAAAAAATATCCCTGTTGACTCGGCCTACAGACGCAGATAAATATCGAAGTAAATATTTGAAAATATCCTTCTTCAAACCCATAACTAAACCTATAAACCTATACATCAGAACTAACTACCAACTTACTAAATGTGATAAGTGATGAAGCTAATCATTTTCACACGAAATTGCTACCTACGCTATTGTAAATTAGATAAAATTAAACCTGAAAGCAAAATCTCACAATAAATAAGTTTACTAACCTCAAACGCGTTTCAACGACAATGTCGCCATCCTCAGTGATTCACGGGCTACAGTAACCAAACTATAACTAAACTAACAGTGTGACAACGTACCGTATATATATACCTAACTCGAAGGGGCGTGTCATAAACCTATGCTAAGGCGTTAACCACCACATATCGTTAATCAAATCAAATTAATTGTGTTAATATCATGTTTTTAGAAGTTTTTATCGGTGGTTGGCGTGCGGAGCACGCAGGTGTCTCCCCTGGTTATTTATTTTTTTTAATTATTATGTAAACAGAGTAAATATTTTAATTTATTTTACTCCATTTACTTTTTATTCGTAGTTTAAATGTTTATTCATTTTGATTTTTTACTGTCGTCCTGCATTGTAAATTGCTCGCTTTAAAGCAGACGTTTTCACTTTATATATTTGGGAAATAGTCTTTAGAAACACTTTTTGTTTCTTCAGTTTTGGATTTTTTAAGTACCACCTGCAAATTGCATTAACGAAGTGTGTAATTAGAAGGAGCTGTGACACACGGGATTCTAAGATGTGACGAAATTCTCCACAAAAGAGGAGGACTGACTTCGTTTCAAAGGAATGCATAGAATTAATTATTAGGGTAATACTGAACTGTTATCAACGTTTACAACCGTCAAGCGTAAAGCATTATTAGCTGAGTCCTTTGATGTAAACTTTGCTGCTGTTAGAGAGCGAGGCCGGGGAAAACAAACTTCGTCGCTAAGAATTCCACTGTAATATACAATATCGAGAAGAACTGTTGTTAATTATTTCATAAACAATAAAGACGTTCTAAACAGTTATGATATGTTAAATAAGCTTCGTATAAAACCCCACTTGAGGCCAATTATAAAGTTAGGAAATTGAATACTACACACACTATAATGTTTCCAAGGACTTTATGCACAGAGTCCATGATTAAGATTTTACGTCATTCAACCTGTATTTATGTAAACAAAATCCGTCGACAGAATCCACCCATTCACATTGTATATTAACTTTTTTAAATTCACATCGGCCATATTTGTTTCTAATTCATTATTAAGAAGTTCGAGAGAAATTTGTAAACGTTCTACTGAAAGAAATTGAAAAAAATTGTTTTATAAAACTACCATTTATACCGTTTTTAGTGTAATTTTAATAACTTTAAGAAATAATTAGAATTCATAAAGTGCATTGTAAACTTCATTGTGAACCTAAAACTACGCCCTCGCTTTATCTCTTTTAGTTGTAGGATATAGATAATTTTATATTAAAGTAATACTCTATGCACTTGTTATATCAAAAGCCAAAGTTTAAATCATTCATAAATTATTATAAATGCTTTTACTTTACAAGAGTAAACCCCTATTCCAGTCGCTCTTCAGTAAACAAACTTTAAATCCTTTGTGGATGTAAAATTAAAGAGTAGGTTTAATAACTGTGCATTCATAACAATGTAATAGCTGAACATTCATACCCTTGTATAAGTTACCATTCATAACCTTGTAATAACTGTGCATTCATAACCTTGCAATAACTGTGAATGCATAACTTTGTTGTAACTACTGCGCATTCGTAACTTTTTAATAACTATGAATTCATAACCTTGTTGTAACTAGTGTGCATTCATAACCTTATAATAACTATGAATTCATAACCTTGTTGTAACTACTGCGCATTCGTAACCTTATAATAACTGTGAATGCATAACCTTGTTGTAACTACTGCTCATTCGTAACTTTATAATAACTGTGAATGCATAACCTTATTGTAACTACTTTGCATTCGTAACCATATAATAACTGTGGATGCATAACCTTGTTGTAACTACTGCGCATTCATAACCTTATAATAACTGTAAATGCATAACATTGTTGTAAATACTGCGCATTCATAACCTTGTAATAACTGTGAATTCATAACCTTGTTGTAACTACTGTGCATTCATAACCTTGTAATAACTATGAATGAATAACCTTGTTGTAACTACTGTATATTCATAACCTCGTAATAACTGTGAATGCATAACTTTGTTGTAACTACTGTGCATTCATAACCTTGTAATAACTGTGAATGCATAACCTTGTTGTAACTACTGCGAATTCATAACCTTATAATAACTGTGAATGCATAACCTTGTTGTAACTACTGTGCATTCATAACCTTGTAATAACTATGAAATCATAACCTTGTTGTAACTACTGTGCATTCATAACCTTATAATAACTGTGAATGCATAACCTTGTTGTAACTACTGCGCATTCGTAACTTTATAATAACTGTGAATGCATAACCTTGTTGTAACTACTGTGCATTCATATCCTTGTAATAACTGAGAATGCATAACCTTGTTGTAACTACTGCGCAT
>JAGFPH010004809.1:77862-90034 GCA_018207615.1 Philaenus spumarius | reverse complement strand
CGCAGAATCATTCCATTTTTCGTCGGTTTGATCGAATCTGTTAGGGCTTGATACCAGGCAAGTAGCAACATTTAAGAGGTACGTACATAACAAATATTTGTTCGAAGGTGAACTCAAAGAAGAATACGATAGTAGGATCCTCGCAAAAGGGTAAACGACAAAGTAACCAGCAATATTTAGAAGATACGTACATTCCAAAAACTGATTTTATTATATTATGTTTATACAGACTACAGCCCTAGTTTATATACCATGAGCTAATAGTTTACTAATAACTTTTAATTAGGCTAACAATATTTCTGTTTAATATGTTTTGTCCATTTCTACTTACGCCCCAAATTCTGGCAGTGAACTCTTCAGTAAAGAGCCAGAATTACTCTTTGCCATTTGTATGTGTATAACTTTACTACTACACGCTAAGTTGAACATTTTAAATACATATATTATCTGAAAATTTACTGCATGATAACTATATAATACATTTAATTTACCTAATGTTCGTATTGGACTAAGTTCCAACTTGTAGTTAAAATATTAAGTTGATTTAATTGGCAAAAAGACAATCTATAAGACACGTAAAGAGTGGGGTGTATCTACTTATATAAAGCTAGACGGTAACACTGATTCATTGACATTAATTACTAGGCACTTCCCGTAATCGGACCCCCCTCGACCTTATACTTGAATTAAAGCTCTCGACGAGAAACTTTTGGTAATTGCCAGAATTTAACATTTTTGAATTTTGCAAGCACCTTTTGGGCGGGAAAGATTTTTTAGATTTTTTAAATTTTTTCATTTTTTTACTTTGAGCGCGTTTTGTAAGAAAACGGTAAGAGTAGCAAAAAATGTTAAATACAAGAGTTGTAGAAAATTTAATTTCAGACTAACGATTTTTCATCAGATTTAAGATCCAATCATCCATTTAGCCACTATTCATCCGAGAAGGGAACCTCCGCCCAGCGTTCTTAAGGGTCTGCCCCAGTAAACGAGAAATCAACAGGAAACGCTAGCGCCTCTCACTATATCCCTATCTAAACAATGCAATTTCTTGCGCTGACATTGCCTCATTTCAAACCATTTTATAAGTCTATCTTTTGTAATTGAGTTTTGAAAAAAAAAAACTGAATATTCTTTATAAAATTTCGGATAGCTCTTGCAAATTATTTTTCATTATATTTTTTTTATTGTGTTAGGAAAAAAATTCAAACTTTGTACTTACAAAATGTCAATTACGTAACAAATTTAAAAAATATATAAATTGCAAGACGGATGCGTATTGTAACTGTGCTTAAAATTAGACCTCGCAAACAATTTTATGATAAAAAGTAAACGAAATAAATGGTTTAAAATTTAACATTGCTCTTATGGGATTAAAATCCATTTTATTTTTACTGGAGCAGACCCTTAAAGCTAGCCGGTTTCACTGATTCACTGACATTAATTATTAGGCACTTCCCGTAATCGTTCCTCCCTTGACCTTATACTTGAATTAAAGCTCTCGACGAGAAACTTTTGGGAAAATTGCCAGAATTTAACATTTTTTAACTTTGGAAGCACCTTTTGGGCAGGAAAGATTTTTTCGATTTTTTAAATTTCTTCGTTTTCCCACTTTGAGCGCATTTAGTAAGAAAACGGTAAGAGATAGCAAAAAATGTTAAATACAAAAGTTGTAGAAAATTTAATTTCAAAGAAGAAATTTTCTGTCAGATTCAAGATCCAATCATCCCTTTAGCCGCTATTAACCCGAGAAGGAGCTCCGGCAAACAATCCTTCAAATTTCCTATGTTAATCTTATGGAGATAATGTTTAATGAGCTTGAGTCAGCTGCCAAATAAAACAGCTGATTTGTGCTTGGTCACCTATGTACAAACGAACCAAACATAACGAGATTCTTTAGCAAATTTTCCAACTGCGAGCGAAGCGAAGCAGCTATCTGAGGCCAAAGGCCGAGGCGGGGTTGGGACGCGAAGCGCCCAGGGGCAGAGCCCCTAGTGTTTGTATATACGCATCATTGATACTTCAAAGGCCGGACTTGTGCAAAGTCTGCCGTTCACAGGAACCCTTTCATAACCACAGTGTCCGATCCCATACAAGTTTTTGCGTGTTTAATTACATTTAAACCCATATATTAAAAAAATGTTTACCTCTAGGATTATACAATAATTGATTATGAGAAGGAAAACGTATATTAGGAACTATGAAACGAGGACTACGTATAGTAGTAGATATTGCAGACATTAATGACAGTTTGAATAGTTGAAACGAAGCAAGAAACTTTGACAAAACACACCACGACTGATAACAACTTTACTTTAAATTATTTTATGTTAATGTTTTGTTATTTTTAGGTCGGAATTGTAGGTTAGCAGTTATTTTAGCCACAAATATGATATGTTTTTACATTGTTATTTACTCGTTGCTAAGGTAAGTTACAAAAACAGCTGATTTTGAAAGAATTTCATCTTCTCAACTTTGGATTTTAACCCTTTGGCTCCCTTTGGATTTTTCGGACGTTGTTAGTACGTCCGTTGAATCCCGACGTCCGAAAATTCGGACGTTCAGAAAAAAATCATATAAAATACAAATCATTAGTGAATCTATGTTTATTATATATCAATGGAATCAGAAAGAACTGTTCTATTTACCTCTATGATCTTTACTTACGTTGTAAGTTACCTCTATGTTCACTACAACGAAGCTAATTGTGATAGACGCGGCTATGCTTTTGTCATCTGTCAGATGGTAAATAACGTTATTTGTAAGTTGTCTTTGATTATGTCCCATATATTATGTTGTAGTACGTGATTGTTTACGGCATTTTTAGTTATTTTTATTGTGAATTGTAAAAAAGCGAGTACATTCACTTAGTGACGTGTATATTCTTATGACCATATACGTACAACTAACCGCAGAACTGGTTATGTAGTAGCCTAATTTACAAAAAAAAAAACTTAATAACTCTGTCATTTTTCAATACAATGTAATGAACATTTATTTTTTTGTTCATTTTTAAGTGTAAAATTATGTTATGTGGACAAAATTGTTTTAGATATTTTTTTGTTGTGTCATTTTCAAGAGTAAAGTAACACAATTTAAAATAATCCAAGAAACAATTTAAAACATTTCATATCTAACATTAATTTACACCAATTTTTAAAAGGTTACTTATTTTACCTTATAGAACATTTCATTCCAAACAAAATTTGTTTTAAATCTTCAAAAGTGATCAGTAATTAAATGTAATATATATTTTGTTGCGAAACACTGAAAATTTGCTGAATTGAGCCTGGGATTTTATGCAGATACATAAGAGATAGTGGTTGGGATTTTTGGAACATATGAAAAATTGGATGTCGGGAGCAAAAGGGTTTTAAATAATAAGTTTTTAAATTAAAAAATATGATTATTGCCTCTAAACAAATTTGCCAAACCGTGAGACCTGCACCAATGAATTTTACAAAAGCACTTAAAAACTGAAAAAAAATGTATAACAGAATTATTTAAATAAAGTATACCACGTTAAATTTATTTGAATAAATTATTTATTCAATTTTGTTATACCACGTTTTTAAAACCTAAAAAGTATAAAATAATTTACCTTAGCCAAATACAGATTTCTAACCCCAAAGAGATTGTCCTGAACATTTTTCATTTTGAATTTTTAATACCTATGAAAACACTTGATTTATAAGATTTAAAACGAAAAACATGGTTAGGGAGTAGGTGTAGTTCATATCATTTGCAGTGAAATAATATTGTTAGTGACTTAGGTCTATTAATTCATGCATCAATTATCAGTTCCATGCGCCTCTTGTGTTTCGTTTTAAAACCTACAAGTGTTTTCATAGTTATTAAAAATTCACAATGAAATTTTTTCAGGACAGTCTGTATGAAGTTAGGAATCTGCAGTGGGTTGTAAATCCAAATGAACCTAGGGGACATTATTTTAAGATTTAGAGTCCGTTAAAAACGTAGTACCAATATTAAACACGTGTTTTTTTTAAATTTAAATAATTATTTTCTGCTTTTCAGTCCTGTTTGTGTAATATTTAGTTACCGATTTTAAACATCTTGATGATGTCATGAAAGAGACATGATGTAAATTTCAAGTTTATTTCAGATTATCTTCACCTATAAATAAATATTGAGCTATAAATAAATATTGAAGATGGCGACTTTGTCGTTGAAACGCGTTTGAGTTAATAAACGTATTAGTTGTTAGATTTTATTTTCTAGGTTTATTCTATGAGTTATCTTCACCTGATAATGTCCAAAATAGAAAATTGTTATACTTACCTACCATTAATAATATCAATCTGTTTAACTGTTATTTTTATGGATAGTAAAAAATATGTATAGAACTGCAATTTCAAATCGACAATGCTTTTTTAAGTGTTACAAATACAGTTTGACAAGTTTTGTAAGTAAGGAATAGAATTTTAGAAGATCGATCAGATGTCCAACATATCCCAGGAATGTCTTTAAAAATGTGATATATATAGTAGAAATAAGTCCCATGATTACTCAATAAGGAGTTTGATAAATAAATGGAAAACTAGTGAATTTGTCTTTTAGTCAAGAGATAGGCATATTTGTTATAAATGAGATATTTGTTACGTCAAGAGATATTTTGTTTCTTTACATAATTAACAAATTTAAACAGATTATAACAAAAGAACGGAGAAAACAAACTTTTCAGTCAAACAGTCCACTGTCAAGTTCTTTGTAAAGAGATTATTTAGTTGTATAACAATTTAAAGAGGATTTGTGTGCAAATACATTATAACTGACAAGCTTAAGATAAAAGTAATTAAGTTCTAATTTTAAATAGTAGGCCTATACAAATTATTTCACTTTACAATTTAAATTTCCGATTTTTATAGTTTTTAAGTACGTAAAGTTAGTTTTTAACTTTAAAACAAGTAGTAGAAAATTTGAATAACGAATATTTAATTCACCATATTAATAATGATTTTATTAAAACACTGCGTACATTGAAAATATTGAAAAAGAAAGGATAACTCCCTTTGATTACCCAAAAGATTATTCAATGATAATTCTGTTTTCAAGTTTTTCTGCTTTTCCTGAATCACTATGAATAATGATGATATATTACAAACTGGGTAGCAGTTTGAAATATTCCAGTATGAACTTTCACGAAGTTGAATCTACCGCGGTAAATATTTGTTAAGCACATTCGTTAAATATAATACTTACAAATTATCTACCGCTTTATAAATATACTTTGGACTATATTACTGATAAAAACCTAATGTTTTAGCAAAGTGACCCCCTAACTGTGTAAAGTGTATTTTGACAAAATTTACCGTGCAGGCAGACGAAGAAACGCGTGATCCTGTAACGGTCCCGTTTTTCCTTAGAGGTTTATTATTTCAGATAATAAAATTGTTTGCGCTATTCATAAAATGTTCGTCATAAAGATTCCACAAGAAAGAAGTGGTACAAACGGAATAACATAGAAAAGGGATGTGGAAAACGAGATTAATGAAGACAATACCTGCAGTGAGGCGAAGAGCTTGGCCAGACATTAAGCGAGCTGAAATTCTTTACAACATTTCTACGTTCGCCATAGGTTTAAAGAACATAGCCATTTGTCAAATTGTTATTAAAATGTACTTCTATAATGTAGTTTTAATCCGTTATCAATGTTGAATTAAATAAAGTCACTATGTAGTTTATCGCTTGTCTCGTGTAACTGAGTGTGTCTGCTTGGAGCTATATTGTAAACTGTTGAGTACGTTTACAAACAATTTATTTGCGCAAGAATAAATCCATTTAAAGGTTTAAACTCAAAACAAACGTCGCAGTCAAACAGAACATGCAATTTATATTGTAATAGTGGTAACACTTGAAAAGTTAACATTACATTGTTTTTGTCTCTATTTTCTTTATCTTATCAACTTCTATAAAAGCGAGCGTACGTACGTGAGTAACAATAAAATATAAGAGCTGATTTCACCCGTTGTCTGTAATACTTAAACAATACATAGATTACACTTTGGGGTTTTGTGTACAACTTTAAACAGTAATATAATTTCTTGTGAAATATTTTTTTTTCAATATGAGATATAGAACTAATTTTGGCTATATACGTTAAAAAATTTACTTTGATGTTATAAAATGAATATAAATACAACGTTTTATCATCATTATATTCACGTATACAATATTTAAATAAGAGATATCCGTACGTTCAATTTCGGAAACATTCGTACATCTTCGTAAAGCATATACACACATTCGATTTTTAATTACTTATTTATTATTTAATAACGTCTCAATCATTTGATAGACTAACATAAGAAAATAAATCAAACACAAATAAAATGTCAACGAAAAGGCTTACTACAGTATAATTTGAACATCTGTTGTTACATATAATAAATAAAATAACTGATTTGGATAAAAACACAATTTTAGGTTAGGCACAATATATTGAAACTAAATTTGTTTCTTGAAAACATTTGTTTTCATTACCATAGAACCGACTATTATTTTTCACAACCAACAGTTTTTTTGGTTAGATTGAAGCAAATACAAACAACATCAAAAAAGAAGGCTTACAATAGTACAATTTAAACATATTATATTGTTTCCTTTAGTAGGAATTATCAATATTTATTTGCAATGCTGTCTGTTTTTCAAAATATTAATGGTGAATGTACAACTCTCATCGTAATTAAAGTTATTGGGGATGGTGAGTCTATATTTCAATCTCTGTCTTACATTACTTCACCGCTACCACAATCACCCTACCACGATACAAATGCCTCCGTCCTACTCAATCGTAGTTTCCATGAAAATATCAGAATAAATACACTTGGTGGAGCACATTTGTAAGCTATATATGAATGAATAAGACGCAATGAGCTGTTCAGTGTTAATGCAAAACTAAATTACTCTATATGCTTTAGTTTGTCAAAGAACTGGAGTGGAATTATTCTAACAAAGAAATGTTTGAAATAATTAAAATGTTTTCTTTCCTCATAAAACAGAACATAATTAAACTCTGCGAACGTATCAAAGAAAAGCACGACGAAACTAACTTTTCAGTTAAACAATCTTCTGTAATGCACTTTGTAAAGGAATTATATGGTTGTATTAAAAGTTAAGAAGTTTTATTTATATATACACTAATTAATTATATTTACCGAGCTTGTTATAAATGAAATTGAAGGGAAATTATTAAACTTGTAAAACACTACTTTTAAAACTAAATCATGTTCTGTTGACGGTGTTATTTTACAAACTACATGCCGGTACCGTTTTAATTCTTACACAAATTTAGTACCGTTTTTGTTTACAATTTAGTTTGTATGACTCACAGAGTTGTTTTGCCTTACATTCATTCTGTCTTAGAAAGGTTTTGTTTTAGATTACTCTTCTTCCGTATGTCTTTTGTCGCTTACCAACTTTGGAATTCACTTCCGGATGATATTTTTATAGCGGGGTTGAAACTTTCGCGCTCAACATCGCCTGGCTTCCGTTTGTAATTATTAAGCCTATCGACTGCAGAATTAGTCCAGTCAACGAAAAGTTGTAGAGGGAAATTGAAGGAACACAATTTTTTAATTTGGTACATTGTTTGAACTAGTTATAAGGTAAACATACTAAAAGTCCCCACTCTTAGCAGGTGAGCGGGTGCAGGGGAGCCTGTAGAAGGTCACCTTTTTCGGTTTTTCACTTATATTTCAAAAACTATTCGTCTTAGCGATAAGATAATTCTATTATAAATTAAAGCTCACAAAATGTGCTACAGAGATTGAATTATTTTTTTTTTTTGTTTTTGCTATCTCGCGTAGTTTCCGAGAAATCAACGCTAAAAATTTGCTTATTTTTGAAAAATTATGTTTTTGTGCGTTTTTTTTTTTTTTTTTGACTTATGTGGCAAACTATCTTTTAAGCCTTTCGTCCTACGAAAACGTTATAAAGAAGAAAGTTGTAGAACGTTAAATTTCCTTCAAGAATATGTGATATTTTACGTTATTATTTTCAACATTTCAAAAGATGGAGCAATTTTAACTTTACGTGTAACTTACGAGATTTTGTAGAAAAACTTACCTATAGTTATTTTGTGTTATTCCACTGTTCGAACTCTCTGTAAAAGCCAATATTTACGTATTTATATGTATAAATAGTATCTACGTAATATATTTATGTATATATAAGACACATAAAGACATTATGTGTATTACATAATATATTTTTAGGTACATATATGTAGTTCTTCAAGTATTACTTATTTTGAAGAAGAGAAAACGCATTCAGGTTTTGGCGTGTACATTATAGAAGTATGTTTATTGTTTCCATTGTATAAATGAGCACAAATAAAAATTAGAGAATAAAATTTTTATATTTGTTTTAATCTGTCAGAATCTCTTTTTGTTTCATATTTCAAGGGCGGCAACAAACAACACAAGCAGTACAAATAATCGGTTTTGAACTTTCGGTTCTTACCTAATATTTACTCCTAAATAATCTTGAGAATATATTTTCCAATTCCTCAAAATTCATATAAATTTAAAGGATGGGTGGTTGTTTTTAAACATAGTAAATATGTTAAAGATTAAATGTGTCCTAACTGGCCATGTTTCAAGATGTGAGTCATAAACATAAAACAATTTGGTGCTTGTATTTTTATTTGCCGTCATTAAACACTTATATTCCAAGTACTCAAAATACTACCAAACATAGTTAGGGTTATACCTTTTTAAACAACTCAATCACTTTTCACAAGTTTCCAACATTAATAAACGGTACCAGGAACTGGCACATACTTTCTCATAAACATATTTAAATTATTAAACAGATTCATGGTGACTTGTAGGGTGGGGTAGGAGAGGTGATTTTGTATTAAAGTTGTTTTCCCATAAAAATCCATAAAATAACGGAAAAACCAACTTTTTTCAAAAACTTTATTGCAAAAGTGTCAAATGTTAATATCAGCCGAGTTTATTAGAGCTATGCAATTTTTAAATTTGAATCTTTGGTCTTACATCCAAATATTTCAAAACGGTGACAAAGTATAAGGTTTTACGTTTTATATTGTCCCTTATTTTGTAAAAAACGGAAGCGGTATTTTGAAACTGGAGATATTTTTGAAAAATAAATAGATCAGTAGATAATCAATGGTATACATTTAAAAACATAAACATGGAAAAGTAAGCCAACATCTGGGCATTATTTGATTTAAATCTTCTCTGACCCGTTCGACTATTTCGCAAGTTAGGAGTACTTACATGAATAAATACTTTGATTTAATTTAGTTAGTTTATAAGTAACAGTTTATAATGATTTATATATTATTTATACAACATTTTTTAAACACTGACAGGTTTTATTACTTCCATTATTGTATCTGTATTTTTCTTGTTTTGTTTTCTTTGAAAGTTGTTTTATTTTTTTATTTAGTTTTATAAAATATTGTGTTAGTTTGTTATTATTAGCGAATTTCCGTAGGAAAAATGAGCTATTGCAGTGACAGTTATGGTAAGACCTAAGGTCGGGAGTAGCAAATGAGCACCGATCATGGTCCCCAGAACACGTTTTTGGGTGTCTTTAAAAATCATATATATATGTATATGTATATATTTGTTCGCACTCTAGCGGCCGCATTTTAAGTCCGATTTGGTAAACATTTGGTACACATACTAGTTAAGTACGTCGCTTAGACGAGTTCATTAGCAAAAAAAATCAACAACCGGAAGCACATTTTTTGACCGGAAGCAACTATTTCTTTAGTTTTTTCTACGAGAATGGATTTTTTAGTATATTTCGGAAAATATAAATGCAGGATATTATTTTGCACATTTTGTTTTTTTACGCGACCTTATAGCTTGGTTTGTTCCCCCAGAATCGATCAAAACATAAAATACCATAAAAGTACCCGGTTCAAAGCCACGTGGTGGATTTTACCTTGGGGGTATCTTCTCAGCCAAGGCTGACGGGCGAGTTTTTTCGCTGCGAGCGAAGTGAAGCTCATAACTCCAGGCCACAAGATCGAGGTGTCCACTGCGAGTGTAACGACGGAGCGCGTGAGTTGAAGCTAGAGGCTTAGGTGCAAACAAATTTGACTTATAAATTACGTACACATATTCAGCTATTCAGCGCCGTCGTGAGTAGACCATTTACCCAAATTGTTGGTTGAAACGCTAAAACATATAAACTTAATTTTGGAAATTTTCTCAACTCACGTCAACGGTCCAGCTGCGTGGTCGAATTATTATTAAATTGTAACAATCTATTTTCAATAATTTGTATAATTTTCGTAAAGCAGAACCAATTAATCAAACTATCAATCAATCAACCGATTTTGACTAATCTGGCACATGTTTCGAACCGCTATATTTTGGCCAAAATACCTAAGTTTGTGTGTCAACGTTTTAATATTTCTTTGTTGGCGACCTCTATTTTAGTGAATTACAGTTATGTGCGCAATGGTAAATTTTTTGAAACAGAGGTAATTTTCGATGTTAGTAAAGGCCACGAGACATTGTACTTTAGGTAAAAACCTCATTACGTTAAAATTACATTTTATTTTATACGAACATGAGCATTAATTAAATTGTGAAACAAAACAAAATTGTAAAAGTGAATTTACATTTTATGTAGAACTTTACATGCTTGAAGTTATTATTGTTTGTTACATGCTTAAATTACGTTTAAAATGAGTTTTATAACTTCTCTTGAAAATGTGTCAAAATAAGTTTCTTGATTACTTGAATTAAATACATTTTCCAATCTAACATATCTGATTAATCTAGAGGCGACTTTCACAATTTTATTTTGTTTCACAATTTAATTTTAACGTGTTACGTTACACGTAAACATTTTTATTTTTACAATTAGTTTATTTCACATAATATTTTTACCTAACGAGTCTTTTAAAAAAATTGTTTGTGTTTGGTATTATATTTCTTATTTTTTCCGAACTTTATAAATATCCTTACAAACATTTTAAATTGTGAGTCACACAAAAGTAGGCCTATAAAGGTGCAGTGGTTCAGCTAAAAGGTGACTAATCATTGAAACAGATGGTTAAGGAAGCGATTGAGAGGGGAAGGTCCGGGTATGTAGCAGATAGCCAGTGGTACAGACGCCAAGTTACAGTATACAAACTATAAGTGGAAATTCGCTCAACTCACGTCAGCGGTTCAATTGCGTGGTCAAATTATTACTCGAATGATCTCAAATATCTTTATTAATGAATCCGTATTAATCTTTTGCAGGGCAATTAACCATTTTGTTCGTAATTGAAATAATATTTTTTTTTCTTATAATAATTGTGTCACAACGAACTTTACTACTTCAATATTTTGATAAATACTTTTACACACATTTTAAATCAAATTTGACTCCCTTACATCATCTTCGTCGCTGTAACAGAAACAACTGCCGATTTCTGAGTTCCAAACATTGATACTAGTAGTTCTGTGAACAGTAGACCTCGCTCGTTGATTTAACAGACGTGGCAGGAAAGATGAAGGCAGCAGGTTACGCTCTCTCTCTCCCTCTCCATAAATTATAATTTTTTATGAAGATATCTAAAGAATAAACGTATACAAACATGGTTAAAATACAAAAACATGGACTATGTTTAACAAATTTGAAGTTTGCGGCCATTTTGTGAGTTTACCGTTAGAGATACGGAAAAAAATCAAGAAACCAATTTCGTAGAACGTAAAATTTTCTACTGGCAAAGTCTTATTAGTTTTTCAATTCGACTTACGGTTAAGCCACAAAATGGCTTTGGAAAAAGCTTACACAGAGAAACGGTGCGGCCGCCATTTTTATTTTATTTAAGAGGTTAAAAATGAAAAATTGAAAAAACCGCATATATACAGAGCTTGGACTAGGAATAAGGAACACTCATGGAAAAATCATTACAATCGGTCAAGGCGTTTGGCCGTAATCGTAAGACAGACAGACAGACACACAGACGAAATGTTGAACGGTCAAACGGAGACCTCGCTTCGCTCGGTCGACAATTTGTAAACGAAACCAAGCAAATTATTCAAATTTTAAATAAGTGAAGTGTGCAGAATTTCTTTCAGATTTTGGATTTAGTTTGGAACTGACTCAATCTGTTTTAATCGAAACAATCTTAATTGCTGCCAAGTTACAAAGACGTGACAGAGTTTAAGAGTTGAGG
>JAGFPH010004809.1:39242-67862 GCA_018207615.1 Philaenus spumarius | reverse complement strand
GGCTAATTTATTTTTTATATTTATATGTTTTTGTTTTGTTTTGTTTTTTTATTACAAACCAATTACCCAAAACTGGTTGCGGTAATTGGTGGAATTTCCAAGAAAGTAAGTAGAATTTTAATGCAAGATCTGGAAATAAAATTATTATTACTAGCTGACCCGTGCAAATATTTCGCAAGTTCGGAGTAGGCCTACATTTACCTGATTTAACACGTTGATTTAATTCAGTTAATTAAGTTTATTTATTTACATTGGTTTATAAATAACAGTTTCCCTATACAATCTTAAGCAGGCCATAAACGTACCGATTTGTATGATAGATTTGTATGTGTCAACATTTCGCTATACACCAAACGATAGGACTTGTGCTACAACTTGTTTAAATGGACAATTTTATACCAACAAAAATGAGTGTGTAGGGGCATTACACGGTGTAGAATTGCAGCGACAACTCTGTCAACATGTAATGCCTCCAGACATTCGAACAAATTAGTAACAACTTGATAGTTTCCTCTATTTGCGCATACATATCCTAGTGTTTAGGGCTGTTACTTTTGTCCACACAAAACTGAAAGCGCGAATGTTGGCTCATACAAATATCAGCCCTAAACTATTACAAGCATATCTAAAATAGTGTTGTGCCAACCATTCATCATGTCACATACAAAAGTTATTGCTGCCGTAGTAGTATACATAATTTAAGTCAGAAAAATAAGCGTAGAAGCAAATTAGCGCGGGTCGTACACGTCGTCTGCAGAAATTCCACTGCGCTTTGAATCGAGAACTTTCTTCAGCTCTCTTCTGAATGCTGATCTTACTGAATACATTTGTTTTATTGCAAGATCTCTATTCGCGTCAGCTTCAACCTCCTTAAATCTTTGAACTAAGATTGCGCATGCCTCATTAAATTTCTATTACCGGTACTATAATATTTCGACTTGACTTTCCACAGACAGGGGTGTGTCTTATAGAGTTCTGTAAATTCTTGTAAAAAGATTTTAGAATAATTTCGCATATCACACATGTTAGTAGAATAATGAAAATAATAGCATGACACTAAAAATAAATGTAAATTACTAAAAAAATGACAAATGTAAGTCAAAAGTACTAGACTTTTAGTATCAGTTGGAAAAGAAAACGAACACAACTAGCCACGGATGCGACGCAGTAGGTTACGTTCACACAAAACCAAGTAAAATCAAACCCCTGTTGATTCACAGCGACATGCTTGTGCATGCAAGTTTGCCATACAGATATTGCGCCTAAACATAGAAAACTGTTTGTGCAGACAAATTGGAGCCAACATATTTCATGCGTGTAGTGGTGACACATGTTGTTTCATGCAAAACGCCGGATATAAGTTTGTACAAACAATTTAGAGTACTCTAACTTGTTGGCCGACTTGTATGTGCAAACAGTCTGTCGAGCATCTCCTATAGTGTATTTCCGATTAATGTTGGTGCCGACATCTTACAGGAAGTAATCGTTTCCAACATATTTGAGTGTTTAGGGACGAAATCTAATTTGTTGGTGGATACATGTGTGTCATACATATCTCCACGTGTAGGGCAGCCTTCTAACTAACAGCTGTCATGCTAGTTAAACAGATGGTTAGTAGATGGCGCCTTTCATTAGGAACATACAGAGTATAATATAAAAGTTTTTTAAATCAATTTTTGTTATTAAAACATGAATTTTAAGCTGTTTGTCTATTTTTCCCGTGTAGTGGTTAAGAAAAGCTTTAAAATGATGCCTCATTCATGTAATTTGATGATGTATTAAGGAAGTTATGGCGTACCTACAAAAAAAATGGTCTTGAGAAATAATATATGCGATTATTGCATTGAAAGTACACTCCATACGGGGGTTGGCATGTACACGCAGTACTTTGTGTATTGAAAATACTCAAAATACAGGGGGTTGGTGTGCAATGCACTGTGTTTCTTCTCATAGTGTTTAGTGTCCAGCTCACATATGTGCATCCTTAGCAGTGAATCCCGGCTCGCGCTCTGCTTCGTTCGTTCGCAGCGGAAATACTTGATTTGCACCTCGACCTTGCGGCCTAGGACTTTGGACTGCACTGCTTCGCTCGCAGCATCCCGGCTGTCCTCGTAACAGAAACTGTATCACACTAAAATCAGTCTCGTGGATTTGAACCAAGTACTTTTAGTGTATTTTACATTATGATCGATTTTGGGGGTCATGTAAAAAAACCAATGTGTAGAATAATCTCCTTTATTATTTTGTTTAGATAAAACCCAGAAAAAGTGTATTTCTAGAACGAAATACCTCAAAAGATTTTAACTTCCTGTCTAAAAAAATGCGCTTGCGGAACTTTTTAAGTAACAAACTCATTAGGGCCACTTAAAAAAACAACGTGTATACCAAATTTGGACCAAATCATATGTAAAATGTGGTCGTTAAAGAGCGAACACTTAACATTTTTAACGGAAACCCAAACTTCATACTGTAAAACTTTATGCAAATCACATCACAGCAATCCGTTTTTGAGATATTAGTTTACTAGTGTAAACCCCGATGGCCGATATTAGAGAATTTCCCACATTTGTATAATATCAGAGTACAATACATAATTTTGAAAGTTAATTAAACAGTATTGAAACATCGTTTTGAAACAAATATAAAGAAGACCTTTAATACTGACTAAGGTTACAATTCCCAGCACAATCAAAACCTTGTTTAGTTATTTATCTACTCATTCCTATCCGTGATTTTAATAAACCATTTAATCATACTATATATCCAAGGATAGCTTATCAACAGTAGTAGAGTAGATTTATGCATTGAATGTACAATTATTGTTGTTGCAGAAAACAATAGTTTGGAGATAGATTGCTACACGGATAAATGGGTTTTAATCTATGTGTATTGTTTGTCAGGATCACACTTAAATACGTTGGGAGAAGAAAACTAAGAGCATTTATGTACCTATACGTCATATAAATAAATTGAAGTGACTGTATGTAATTTCAAAATAAATAATTTTTTTCTAAAATCATGTTGTTATTCACATGTTATAAACACCTAAAGATACCTTTCATTTTTAATTGTTGGTCAGTCTGATTGTCCGGGCTAATCTCCTGAATGGGTAAACCGATTTTGACTAAACTCTCATTTGGATGTTTAGGAATTTTCAGAGACTAATCTAGGCTACTTTTCATTACGGAAATATTTATGGTTTCTTTTTAAAAGTTTTAAAAAATATGGACAAAATTATGTGTTTTACGGACGGACGTGACACGCCAAGAAACCAAGTACCTCTGTTCAAATCGATCATTATTTCAATGCAAATATCTTATTATACATACTAAATTCTGTTTCCATTCACTCGGTCATGATTGGCTGCCGGGATGGTGAGCGAAGCGATCAGGGGCAGCCTAGCTTTTATAAAAATAGTGACTGAATTAAATACAGCGAATTTAAAATCAGTTTATTATTCTTCACAACCAACAGCTGTTTTAGGTTAGATTAACAAATTCAAAGTAAACACAAACAAAAATCAACGAAAAATTCTTACTGTATTATAATTCAATTCAAATATCCCCGATGTTACATATACTGTATTATAAACTTATTTAAATAAAAAACTTGATTATACTGACTATAACAGTTATAGTTTTACTATTGTAGCTCGTGCATCACTGAAGATGGCGACTTTGTCGTTAAAACGCGTTTGAGTTAATAAAGGTATTAGTTGTGGGATTTTGTGTTCTAAGTTTATTCTACCAAGTATATCTTCTCACAAGTCAAGCTCAATATTTAATTATGGCGTTTATGTTTGTTAATGATCAAATATAATTTTATAAATTAAGTATGCAATTTAAAAAAAAGACTAACATTGTGTGTAATATGTTTATTTATTTAAATTCCAAATCTTATTATAAATATTTTTTTATCATTATTTTTTTAATCCACAAGAGAACATTAAAATTATTAACACAGTAAATACATAAATATATGAAAGTAAGTTTTTTATATTTCCAACTATCCAAATATATATGCCAATGTGCTTAAGTCAAAACATAACATAAAACGTATAAAAGTTGATTAAACATAAAAGATGGTTTTCAAAATAATCAACCCACATTGTGGGTTGCCCTATTGTCTCTGTGTGCTAATAAATCGTCCGAGCATATTCTTAGTAATAACAGTCTTACCAAATTCTCTGACATAGGAACTAAATTTGAAATGTTATCTTCAGCATATATAGCGTTTATAGTTAAAACAATTTTAATTTTTTTTACAAATAATGTTTCTTCAACTTGCACTTACTACAGATAATTTAAATGACCGCCTCGGCCTCTCACCGGTTTATTTGTATATACTGTTCAGCCGCACTCTTCTATGAAACGTTACGTCATCTGTCACCGGTCTGATTGATCAGAAATTTACGGGATTAGTGAAGATGAAATGACAACCAACAATTGAACTCGGAAAGTTGACGCAACCTGCATGACAATAAACGTGATATTCCCAGTAATGGTAGTAGCATGTCTATCTCCCGTAAGACCTGCACTGCACGGTGAACATGGAATTGACTGTACAGTGGTCTCCATACCAGCCATAGCCCCTCTTTGCCTGTAGCTAAACCCTGACTTCAATTTAGCCTTCCATGTTCACTATCAATGTGGATCGATAATTAATATAAGCAATCTATATATTATTATTATTATTTATATAAGACTAGAGTAAACCGCTGCATGATCCGCACACCAACCCCTTTGGAATCTTCTATACACATAATCATGTTATGTTTTCTTTATAATAAAGGTGTAGGATTAATAATAACCCCAAAGCTAAGATGGAAAACAATGTTAAATTGTTTCGTATATTTTCTATAACAGCAGTTGTAATAAAGGTGAAAAGAACCAGCAAGGAGCAGGTCATTAATAAAAACCTGACCTAAAAATTAGAAATACAAATAATTACTTCAAAGTTTGAAATCGGCTATTGGAAATATTAAAGCAAACAGTTGTTTTACCTGTTATTTTATTCAATTGGTTGCGACGGTCATGAATATAAATACATTCAAGAAATATGTGTTGGTTCATCAGTCTAACGAAAGAATTTTTTTCAGACTGAATTTACAAATATTGAAATAAAAAATGTGTTTATCAAAATGAATTGTAGCTTATGTTACTCAGTTATAGTGTAGCTTTTTATTAGTAAAACATTATTTTAATTGGTTCATTAGTTCTAGAGATTACCCCCTACATACAAACAAACAAATTTTATCTCTTTACAGTATTAATATAGATACGAGATACCTGCAACACTAATCCCCTTCTAAAATACAGAAAACCCAAGTTTCATACTGTGTCAAATCTTGGGCATTTTGCTAGCCTACAATATATAAGTACGGTATTTAAAATGGCCAATATAAAACGTAGAAAATGAGGCTACCTTGTGCTTCCATTGTCGTAATGGCCTCCCAGAAGCAATCTATGGAACCTATAAACTCGAAATTGGATACTTACAGAAACCTCGTAGATTGCATCTCTCTTCGAACATAACAATCAAACACATTTTGTTACATTTGTTAACATCTAAAGTGGAATACATAAATAGTTACTACAGTTGTAAAGATTATATGTAAACAGTCGACTGGTTGCGGCGACAGAGTCATTTTGAAACATATTATAAACTTATTTGGTGTAAGTGTAAACATTAACCCAATGGAGCTAACTTAATTCATTAGTGTTACGCCGTCAAGGGACTTTACGCGAGAAAGGAGAACAGTGCGCATGCGTGCTAGAGACAGCTGCCATTTTTAAAACAATTTACATAAAACACAACAATGTGGAGATGCAAACCCCAATGCTCGTTAACCACACAAAATTTTAACATAGGCCTACAAATTGTTCAGTATAAAAGGGGGATTCATGTAACCTGTGCTAAGTATGTTAAACGTGTGAAGTGTGTTACATTCGAGAAACTCGTTTTACAGAAGTGTGCTATTTAGAGTCGATAGTACACTCGACTTTAACACGGTGTGGGGTCTGCTAAAAAAGTGTTAACGACGTAAGACTCTTGGGGAAGGTAATTCGAGGGTTTCGTCTTGATTCTTACTTTAGCAAATAACACTTTAGGGCATTAGTACAAGGGTCCTTCATTCAAAATTCAAATAGTAGTTTAGAATGATAACACATTAAGCATTTAGCAAAGATTGCATGAATCCTTCTAATGGTTTACAGAATTAGCCAAATCAATCAATTATTAAACAATTCCTTAAGAATCTGTTTATTTATTTGTAGTCCTTCAACTATGCAGCAAGTAGAATATGCAGCAAGTTCTTAACAGAATCTATAACATTTAGTCCTACTTGTTTGAAAATATTTTGTATTAAAGTTTTTGAATAAAGTTTTTGATATTATACAATTGCTACTATTCATTGTTCTTATGCACAAGTCATGATTTTGATATGATTAAATGATCATCTTTCAGACATTGTCATTTCGAAATGTTTAGAAATGTTCATTTTAATGTTATAAAAGACTTACTCAAAAGTGGACAAGTTGGACATCGTTTAAAAGGATTTAGGATAAGAATGTCTAATTTTATTTTGTTTGTAAAAATAAATCAATTTATTAATACTAAATAATAATTTACGTAAAGTTTAGGGCAGCCTTCTGGAATGCCATAAATTATATTTAAATGTTGTTTAACTTTATACTTTAAAGCTACTGTATTGAAAGTTATATATTTTAACGTACGTTTACATTAGAAATGCTTGAAAAAACACCTAAGCTATACTTTTTAGATTACTGGGATTAAAATAAAATTTACAGCGGTCCTTTATGTGCGAACTAATGGTGTTACATTTGAAGCAAGTGTCTGAATGATCGTTCGTTGTTTACAATGATATGGAGGGAGAGAAGAGGTGGGAATCATCAATAGGAATTGCAAACCATAAATATTGATGTTACAAATATACATATTAATATAAAAGGACTTTATGTGATAACTGAACCACCTGAGGTAATCATAAAAACTTAACGACCCCCTGCTGACGAGGGTTAATACATAATACCCACTCTAAGATAAGACAAGTAGGCTACTTCATTTAAAAAAAGAACTGTCTTAACCAAGTTAGATTGATCTGCTTTCTGTCATTTAAACTTACTTAAACTAAATTAGATAATGTAGAAGCAGTTATTTATTTATTCTTCGCAACCAACCTCCTTTTTTAGGTAAGGTTAACAAAATATTTTTTTTTTAAGGCGAAAAACCTTGGTGGTTATCATCGCCTGAACAAAATAAATAAAAAAAAGTAAAATAAAAAAAACTAAATAAATCTACTAAAAAGTTTATTGAATTACAATGAAATTCAAAATCTGATGTCACATATTAAATTTTCTCAACCCCATCCCTCCCCCCTCCCGATTAGGTTGCAACATTGTATTTCAAAATAAACCATACACATGAGAAGCCATAATTAAATTACTAATAATAAAATGTGTCGAAACCTCGTCCTATCTTACTAACTATGATGTCCTTAACAAATATATTGTTAGCATTTTAATCGACTACTGAAAAACATTTACAATAAATATTGTTTTTGTGGGTATTCTTAAGAAATAAATGTTAAGTAATTAATTGATTTGAGGTTAGGTATAGATTAGATTAAAATATTGCAGGGGTTGGAAATATATTTTACTGTATACAGTATATATATTTTTAATCGTAGTACTGCCAACCGAACACTTACTTGTATTCTAGTTTCTCAGCAGCAGTGTCCCACGGAGAAGCCATTGCAAAGTGATTATTGTATACCCTGATAGGTTCACGAAAATGACGACTGAGCGGTGACATATACATTATATATATATTATATAGCTAATACCAGACAAAGATCGAAATAGATACGACCAACCAAAATAAATGGAATTACGGCATGCGTCGTAATTTCACTATTACTATTTAAATAATTAATAATGAACATTTCAAAGAAATTTTTATATTATGAATTAAAGGAATCAATATAATGTGTAACACCAGATATTTGACTTATAATACAGGAAGTCTTTTGTTTGCTTTTACCTAATCTAAAAAAAATTTAGTTATGAAGAATAATTAACTGATTCAAAATTTTACATTTTTTTTGCAAATAAACGTGTTTTGGTTTATTGTAGGCCTATCATAAACTTTTTATCCAAATCAGATGTTTCATTTATAATATATATAATAACAACAGATTTTTGATTTAAATTATAGGACAGTAAACATTTTTCGTTAATTTTTGTTTATGTTTGCTTTAAGTTTGTTAATCTAACCTATAAGACTGTTGGTTGTGAATAATAAACTGATTCTAAATTTGCTAAGTTGTTTGCTGTGGTAATGGATGTAAGCTAAATATTTTTTTTACATACATATAGAGAGAGAGATAGATGGGGAAAAGAGAGAGAGAAAGAAGGCGGTTGAGGAAGAGAGAGATTGTCATTTTCTCTAATAGTATGTGCGCTTACTAGACGAACGCCACCATGATAACCTAAAAACATGTTTCAGCAGAATAGAAGCTATTATTCATTATTATACGTCGGATCTACACAATATAAATCCACAGTAGTTTCCTACGTCAAGCTTGATGTATGAATAGTTAACACCCTCGTCACAAAATCCACAAAGCCCATTGTGTTGTAAATGTTAACAAAATGTCATTGGGAATACTAAAAAGGGTTTTATTATACCAAACAAGTTAAAATATTTTGAACAGTCAGAGGTACCTTAATAAAGACGAAAATAGCCAATATTTTGACTTTGTAGTATAGGATTTAAGTAGTGGATCAAAAACTTTATTTCATATATGTATTGTACATTAAAAAATGGCAGCAATTTAAAATTTGTATCTTCAAATATATATATCGGAAACTTGACAGAAAATGCTCAATCACTCGTTGCCCTATGAAAATTAGGATAAAATAACTTGATACAATAATATTACATTATTTTTGTCAGTTTGATTAATGCTCTTAAATGTAAATACATGTACTTAAAGATTGTTCATTGTTTAAAAGCTAATTTGTTTAGGAAATATGAGCTATTGCAGTGACTCTTATGGTGAGACCTAGTAGTAAATGAGCACCGATCACAGTCCCCCAGAACACGTTTTGTGGAGTCATTAATGTGTAAATAAATATAAGTGACACCCTAACGGTCACATATTACGTGATATGAAACAAAAAAATTAAATATGCTTTCCTATCTATAAATAACATAAATAGGATCGAACTAAAAATAAAAAATAACCCACAGATAAAATTAATTCTTCCTCAGCGAATCTGATATTGTAATGAAACTTGCGATAGCTTGCAATCTTTTTACATTTCATAAAATAAACATACCCAAAAAGCATAGGGTGTGATGTTTTCGGAACTTCGTAAGAGTACGTCCCATGCTTTTTGAGTGTGTTTATTTTGTGAAAAGTAAAAATATTGCAATCTATCAAGTTTCATTACAATATCAGATTCGCTGAGGAAGAACTAATTTTAACTGTGGGTTATTTTTTATTTTTTAGTTCGAGTCTATTTATGTTATTCGTGGATAGGAAAGGATGTTTGAATTTGTTTACTTTTTAGTTATAGTCATAAAATGGATTTTCCGAAATTTGTTTGTCCTCAGGGCCAACCCCCCACCCCCACGGGTTAATTTGTTTGGTTAATATACGTATGCGAGAACGCAATGTGCTATACGGAGCAGCCCGAGGCGATCCGGAAAGAGCCGAGGCGACCGTGCACCGGTCCACCCACCGGACGAACGGTAGTCAGTTGAAGAAAAGCATGTAAAACACCTATCACTATTAAAATTAAGCCTACGTCTTTATTCTTACTAATATTATTAATTATTATATAATTCTTTACCAGGCCTATTTGACCAGTTTGAAATATCGCTTTAACATATAACACTAAGGTCATATTGTATAACTTGAAAATTGCCTCTCTTCTACATAAAAAAAAATCTCTGTCCTAATCAATCATAATTCCCGTGAAAATATCATACCATAAAATAATCTATTTGCCTTTGCATCACCGCGGGAGTTGGTGAGCGAAGCGAGTAGGGATGGACTCCTCTAGTGCAATATATGTTTTACATAAGTTGTCTCTTGTTATACAGTACTATTTATTTACTTTAAGTGTTTAAATATTTTTAGTTTTACTTAAATTAATTAATTCTATTCTCAATTAATAAAACTAAGCATTACAAAATATAAGATATTTTTAGTAAAACCGTGAATTCCTTTAAAAATAACAGGTTAATCACAAATTAATTAAATTTATTTAATGTGACATTTTCTAAATAAATTAGTAAATCTTTTACGCATCTCCACTCACCCCAGTCTACAGCATCGTACATTACAACTGCTAGGTCAGTTTTCCATGGCAATAATTCCTAAATTGTATTTATAGTGGAGAGCCGCATTTGGTAAAATATGTAAAATCACAAAGTTGGCTAACCCTGAAACCTAACCAGCAACCAACATGCTAAATTTTATATTACAGTAGTAGAGGTGATATTTTTACCGGTGGTCACTCTGTATGTGGGTACCCTCTTTTCTGGATGTCATTTTGGAAAATGGGGGATGCAAATATTTTATTATTTTTACTTTGGAAACCACTCAACCTAAAAACTTGATCTTGGTGTCAAATAATATGTTTTTGGGGTCACGGAAATCAAGAAAGTCATCAACTAATTCATACATGCAACCCATCACCCGTTTTTTTTTAATGAGGACCAATATATGGCATTCGATAAACGTTTATTTAATTATTTTTAACTATTTCAATCTCCCTTTATTTAAAAAAGATAATGTTGTTCCTTCTTACTCAAACATAAACCACAATTAAACATAATATTTATTCTTTTACTCAAAAATGAAAACCACAATTAAAGAAGTTATGTACAGTAATATTTTATTCAAAAATGAAAACCACAATTAAACAAGATATGTACGGTATTATTTTATTAAAACATGAAAACCACAATTAATAATGTTCTTTATGCGGACCTAACTTTCCTGTGTGATAGAATATAAATTCAAGAGTTACACTGTTTCATCCTCATCTTCCTGGTTTGAATATATGTTCTTGCACAGCTCAAGGGAACATCCACACACTTTGAGACATGGTAGGTTATTTACTGGTATGCGTACACGCTACACCATTAATGATAAGGGCGTAGTTCAATAACTTGGAAAGCCATGTAAAACACAACTTTTGTGAAGTTAGTCGTAATGCAGAATTTCTCTGAATACACTATGAGAATTGATGTTGTCTTTGATAGCTACACAAATTATTCTATTTACTCAGCAACTAGAGCCAAACCCTCTTGTAAGACGTAACTTACAAGGTAGACATATTAACTTGGCACAGAATTGGGATGGATTCATTAGTCTTCTTGAGAATAAAAAAGCATTAACTAACTTCCTTCCAAATCAATTGTTGGATGTATAATCTAAGAAATTTAACCCAATCCAGGATGTAGTGACAGCAGGTGGTTATGCACAGAGTGATAAAGCTACTTCCACATATGGAATTGTGTCACATTCATTTTTTTTCATACTACGAAGAAACAGATACGAGAATTTTGCTTTATGCAAAAGATGCAAGTAATAATGGATACAGTCGGATTGTTGTGCAATGCAAAGATACAGATGTGCTACTCATGTTAGTAAACATGTTCCAAGAAATTCACGCAGACGAAGTATGGATGTCCAATATAACATCATAAGAAAATATTTGTCTCTGTACATACAATATTCTTAGGTATACCAACTGATGTGCGAGAATATACTATTGAAGATTCGTTTTTCTTTGGTATCCAAGTCAACGAAATATAATTAAGCTTTATTTCCGTCATGTGACTTTCTTCTCTCTTTTATGACGCGTTTAGGAGATTTACTCCAAAATCAGACACTTATCCCCCTTGCGAGGTCGTCAAACATTACACCAAAACACACAAACACAAACATTGAGTACACATATTAAAAAACTTTCTACGCGTGGGATGCATCCCGCATGGTGGTCCAAGGACAACTGTCTTTACGAGTTTAAGTAGCCATGCGGTGACGTTTGTTAGTAAGCCAGTTAACTTGTATGCTGATAGCCGTGTCGTACAAAGTGTTCGAAGAGAATTGCAGATGGTCGTTCAAGACTTGGTTTTCATTGTTTTTAAAAGCTTTGTATATATTATCATACTCCTCGATAGCATCCATAATTTTGTTTTTTTGCATGTATTCAATGGTATCAAATAGATTCAAAATTAGTATAGCCATGGTTTTTGTCTATCAGGTGGCGTGCTTAATTTGATTTATTGCCATATATTTTCTTTTTGGGCAAATGTTCTTTGAACCTTTGATGGAACGCTCTTCCTATTTGCCCTATATAGAATGAATCACATTCATCCCAAATTAGTTTGTAAATACCAGATTTATATTTTAAATTTTTTTGGGGTTTTTGACTGAGAAGTTTTTGGATGTTACTATTGGTTCAAAAACCTGTAGTAACGTTTAATTTTCTGAAATTTTTTGAAACTATATTTGGTAGTATGTTTCCGTACTCACAGGCTATGTAGGTGGTTTTTTCACCAGGTTTTAAAGATTTACTGTTTTTATTCTGTTTTGTATTTAATAAGGTGTTTGTCATAGATGTCTTATACCCGTTGGCCGTGGCAATATTCAGCTCCCGTTGGTGTTAGTATTCAGCTCCTCCAAGTAATCTTCCTGTCCGAGAAGTATTGTAATGAGCCTATGTACATACTGTTGTAGGCGGCTGTTTTTTGAGATGTGGGATGGTGCGATGTGGAATGTATAGTGATGTCTGTGGTTGTAGAATTCCTGTAAATTTTAAACTGGAATTTGTCATTGTGCTTCATTACAGTTAAGTCCAGGAAATTTAGTTTTGCAGCCATTTCTTTTTCACATGTGAATTTCATATAACTGTTCATATAGTTTGTTAGATTTTCTATCTGTCTACTGGTACCATAGAAAATTACAAATATGTCATCAAAATATCTTGCGTAGTATATTATTTGGTTTTCATTTTATTTTGGCTTGATAGGAGGTACTTGTTTTCGAAATGGTTCAGATAGATGTTCGCCATTAGCACATTGGTAGGTTAATTCTTAAAAAACCTAATATCTCCATTTAAAAGTCTTACTTGTAAACTTAATATACGGAAAAGATTCTGCTCAGATGACCGGAAGGCTTGACTCCGAAAACCTATTATTTGACACCAAGATCAAGTTTTTAGGTTGAGTGGTTTCCAAAGAAAGAACAATCAAATATGTGCATTCGTCATTTTCCAAAATGGCGTCCAGTAAAGAGAGTCCCACTAATACAGAGTGAACACCGGTCAAAATATCTTTTGTACTACTGTATTATAAAATCTAGCATGGTCGTTTCTGGTTAGGTTTCAGGGTGAGCCAAATTTGAGATTTTGGCCATCTGCCTCCCCACTATTAATGTCGTAGCTTATTAAACAGTTATTAAAACACAACTGGATTGAAATGGAAATCTAGCTACCTAAAAGATTCCCTATACTAAATTTACATATTGACTTTGGGAAAAGATTGCCTCTAGACATGAAAGTGGAAGCCATTAAGGGATGCCATTAGGCAAATGTCTTGATAAAATATGTCACTTCTTGAACTTTATTACTTCAGCACTAAAGCCATTATGAAAGGGTGTTTTCCCAAAGGTGGAATAACTTTAAATAATGTATCATCAGTCTACAGACACATATATCCCGACCTATCATAACCCAACCTCACTCTAATTAACCTCACGTAACCCCCCCACCAACGCAGATGTTTAAACACACCATCTATGAATATTAAACCAATTACCTTTGCAACCATTAACACAAACATACTGTGTAATCAATAATGTTTTCGAATTGTCATATTAAAACATTAAATTAAAAATTAATCACGTGAAATAAAAACTTAACTTAAATCATTTTCAGAGTTTTATTTCTTATAAAAATGAATTAAAAATTGGAAAAGAGCCAGTAACATTTTGCTTTGTTTCCCAACCTCCTTACCTAAGGCGATAGCATGGCACGTAAGGAGCTTTATCTTACTGTTTTAACGTCCCCCGCGTAATATTATAGTAAACAAATATATTATAATATATAAACAGCAAAAGTATTAGTTTAATATTGATATTTTAATATCAGCAAATATCCATTTTAAAAAGTTATAGAAAAGATATGGAAAAATCCTCAAATAATAATAAATATAATTGTAACTGTCAATGTACTTACCGACTTTCTGTATTAACGAATCCAACAAAGAAAATTCAACTCTCTTATCTATATCATGAGTCACTTACTATGTTTATATTAAATCAATTGAAAAGAGGTGACGAAATATTTATAAAAAAAATTTTAGTACTATTAAAAAATAAGACAATGATTTTAAGTTATATTTTGAACTTATTAAAATTAACTGTTAATAGTTTATTCAAATTATACTAAAAGTATTCAAACTGTCAAATAACTCGAAGTTACGATGAGTAAACAGCCTATGGGATAGAAGTTCTGAGTAATCGCAGGTGGCAGCAAACAACAACGTTCTCCGAAGACCGCACCAAAACAATATCAAATATTTAAAGCAAAAGACCGTTAGAACACTCGACGATTTACACTATACTCACATATTAAGCTGACAAGAACAGATACTACACTTTGATCTTAGCCAAGAGAAAGGCACTTTGAGTAACCAGTTAAAACTTCATAGTCTGTAATACGAAAAGTTTATATAAATTTAAATTTTTTATATCGGTTGCGGTAAGAAAGAGCACGGTTTTCGGGCGAATTGTCTTCAGGATTATGTTTGAAACGTTACTAGCTACATTTTAACACGGAAGCGCGTGCTTACTTTTGCTGTGAATAATTAATGTATTATTTAATATTAATATTTAATTTAATATTGTTAGACAATATTGTAACAACAATGGCTAGGTTATATTTATCACTATTCATAAAATAATATTTTTTTTTTAAATAATAAAACTTAAATTATTCTGGGACACGTAAACTGCCCCGATATTTTAGGTACGTTTGGAACGATGAAACTGCCCCGCTCATTAAAGAGGATAAAGAAGGGTCGCTTCGCCTAACCAGAAATGCTGAAAATGCTCCAACTTTCTACCTGGCACAGGTACGGGATATTTCTCTCCGAATTCCCTCCGAATAGTAAGTCGGCACATCTGGTCTATCGAGGCGACCCTTCTTGATACTCTTTAATGAGCGGGGCAGTTTCTCCGTTTCAAAAGTACCCAAAATGTAGGGGCAGTATCACTACGGCCAAATTATTCACCTAGGTTCTTCTTTTATGAGGGCGAAAGGTTACATTAAGACCCTTCGCGAAATTGCGACAGAGGTGCCAACGTATACACAAATGCTGTAATACGTAATTGAAATATTAGATTCTATTTATAAATAAATGTAAACAAACATATTAATTAACACAATTTACAGTAATTAATTATAGGCAGAAAAATAAAACACTTGAAACCTAAACTCAATTCACAACTTATTTAACTTAGGAAATATGATATGTATCTTTTCAATGGCATCGGACTATGAACGTAAATAAACAATATTGCCGGACTCAGCTATTCCTACAACTTAACATCACTTAATAAAATGCATGTGCTATAACAAAACAGTAACACAAACAATTTTCACTTTATTTAATTCTGTAATAACGGGTGATTCAGTTAGAGGTTACAATTTTAAGTTGGTAGCAATGTTCTGTTATGCAAGATAAACAGCTGATGTTTAAGTAATTGGGCTTGTTGTTAGTGAAATTTGTTGTTATGGAGCGTTATTCGAGTGAAGAACGTGTGGAACAGTTTACTAACACGATTCGAGCACTGCTAAATTATTTTGGTAACCATAACTGTCCATCATTTGCAGCGATCAAAAAACTGATTGATAAATTTAATGTAACGGGTTCAGTGTTAGATGTTCAAAGACCAGTACGTCCTTGGAGTGGCTGAACAAATATCGCCGCAACAAGCGCAATTGTTCAAGAAAATCCATTATCCCCAATTCTCAATTCGTAGTTGTTCCCAGCAATTAGGCCTTTCCTACGGTACAACGCAGCACATTTTGAATAAAGATCTGCATTTGCATGCATATTAGATCTAATTGACTCAAGAATTGAAAGTGGGGCATTGACAGAGGCACGAATTTGTAAACTGGTTGTTGGAAAATAATCAGAATGATGACAATTTTTTGAACGAAATCATCTTTTCTGATGATGCTCATGTTCATATCAATTGCTATGTAAACAAGCAAAACTGCCGCATTTGGGGACTTGAAAATCCTCATGCTATTCACATGAAACAAATGCATCCAAAAAAGGTAAATGTTTGGTGTGTATTTTGGGTTGGCGGCGTGATTGACCCTTACTTGTTTGAAAATGACCGTGACGATGCAGTTACAGTCAATGGAGAATGTTATCGGGAAATGATAAGCGATTACTTTTGGCAGCAGTTGGAAGAATTTGTTGGTAATGACTATTTGAACGACTTGTGGTTTCAAAAAGTCGGAGCCACTTGTCATAAAGCTCGAAAAACCGTGCAGTTGTTGCACACAAAGTTTACCGGCCGTTTAATCTCTCGTTTCGGTGATCAACATTGGCCAGCAAGATCATGTGACCTCACACCACTGGATTATTTCCTTTGTGGTTACATGAAGCAGAAGGTTTACGCAAACAAGCCCAACTTGATTCCGGAGCTGAAGGATGACATTTGCACAGTTATCCATCAAATTTCACATCAGTTTATCGAGAAAGTGATGGAAAATTTAATCAAAAGGGCTGAAGACAGTAGGGCTGCACGAGGCGGCCATTTGACGAATGTCATTTTTCAAGTTTAATGTCAATCTCTAGCAAATGTGTCTAAATAAAAATATACCAAGTAAGTAAACTACAATGCGTACTATTTAATTTTTAAATGTTAACCTCTAACTGAATCATCCTTTAAATACATAATGCATACGGTACTTTTTTCTTCTTTCTATACCTTAGTAGGCTTTGTTGGCATATGTAAATGGGCTTTGCTTACAAGCATGGAGCCTAAAAACACACCAAACTTCAAACTATGAAATTTCTATGTAGGCTACATCGATGTTCACAATTCGATACATTGAATCAATCTGATGTATTCAACGAAACAAAAATGTATTCGTTAGATCGATGAAAATTTAAAAAAAAGCTGATGTTCTAACTTACAGTTACGGTATGTTTTTACTTTGTAAACATATATAAGTTAGTAACATCAATTAATTTTTTTTGTATAACAGAAATGCAAGCATTAAATAAGAATAGCCTGAAGTTCTAACTTATAGTATTTAGTCGAAGTATGTTTACCTGCATCCAAAGTTCAATACTAGGATATTCTTAGGTTGGCAGCACTACGCTATTTTTCAGCTTAAGGGAGTAAAGTAAACTTACGCTTTTATGGGAATCGAGAGTATTTCGCAATTAACTGGAACATTTTGGTTCAAAGGTTTGAAATTCTTAGAAAACATAACAATACTAATATCAATTGGGTCGTTATCTGCAAAATGCCCAACGCAGGAGATCTCACCCATTTAAAGTTTGAGAATAGGTTGAAGTCGTTTCGGCCCCGAAGATTATAATCATTCAAATCCAATTATATGAAAGTATAATTAAAATTTTATTAAGCTACTCGTATAATCTATATAATCAGTTAATAACAGCTCACAAAGTTAAGGCCTGTACGTATGGGCTGTAGATACTTGAAATTTTTTTATTTATAGTATATCCAATCATTTACTTACAAACATACTCTTTACTAGCGAATTTCCATATAGTCTAGTCATGTTAGATAAATTATCTAAAAAAAACTCTTATAAGCTAGGAATTTGGTATGTATGTCGTATTTAGCTACTATAATAACATAGATGTCCTCGCAAAAAAACCAATGCTACGGCCCCCATTTTAGAAAATCGCGTCCAAAAACCAGAACCAATTTTGATAATTTGTAAATAAATACTAATTACCGTTAAGGGAATTTATAAATAAATTTTTAACAAAAATGTGTTGTTTTAATTTAAAGATTGGAATTTCCTGAACAGTTTCATAAAAATAACATAACTTTTCTATTTTCATTTATATTGTATGTGAATTTCTAAATGTTACACTGCTGCTGCATTTCGCTATCTACCAAACTAGGCTGAGTTTACCCATGGTTTGTTTTACTGTATTGAATTTGTTGTTTTGAGATTTACATGTTGGAACCCATGGTGATATATTAACCTTTTGCACTCTATTTGACACTTGGCACCTCCACCAGTTACAATTAAAATATTACTGTTTGAAGAATTATTTTTTGTAAATTCGCCAAAAAAATACTATAACATTAAACATAACTTTTTAAAACTGCAAAATAATAACGTATACCATGCTATGTTACTTGCGTTAATTTAGCAAACAAATGTATTAAAGGTGGTTGTTTTTAATTTAGATGATGTTAAATTATTTCCACTTCTTTATATGAGAGAAACTATCGGGATAATTATTTGATGTCTCACGTGATCAGGAGTAAAGAAAGAAACACTTAAGTAATAACATATAATTTTTCATTAATTTCGTAAATTTTGTACAATTTTAATGTTCATTTTCCAAGATAACTGCCAAATCACAGTTTTTTGTGTGATGACTTTTAGCATGTCACTACAGTAGCTAAATAAATACAACATACATACCAAATCCCTAGCTTATAAGAGTTTTTTAGGTAATGGGTTTTTTTTTTAATGTCACATTAATAGGAAAGATGAGCTAAGTCAATCTTATTGTTCGTACTATAACGGCCGCAATTTACGTCTGATTTGGTTCAAATTTGGTACACACGTTGATTTTCTAAGTGGCTGAAAAGAATTAGTTAGAAAATAAAAATCCAACCCCTTTTGTACTTTTACAGAAGTATGGAAGTACTTTTGTTGGCCTAAAGTAATGTTTATTCTTAGGGGTTTCAGTACTAGAACAAAATTATTTTTGGGTTTATCTAAGCAAGTAAATATAAGTTACTAGCTGGCCCGATCCGGCTTTGCACGGATAGACAAATCAAAGTTAAATGTATATTAACAACAAAATATATCATTAAATATATTATACTATTTATTTCTTATGTGGTTTTTTAGTAACTTTGACCCTTCAAACCATCCCTACAATTTTGAATTTTTTTAAAACATTTCTTAGCGAGCACCTACGGCCCTAGAGGAAGCTACATACCAAATTTCATTCCAATCCGTTGGGTGGTTATTTTTAATAACTGTGATCCCCCAATCCCTTTCTAAAATTTCGAATTTGTTGAAAACCTTTCTTAGCGAGAGCACCTAGGGCCCAAGAGGAAGCTGCATACCAAGTTTCATTTAAATCATCAGTTCGGTGGTTTTTTTAGTAACTTTGACCCCCCACCAAACCCCCTAAAATATATATTTTTTTGAAAACCTTTGTTAGCAAGAGCACCTAGGGCCCTAGAGAAAGCTACATACCAAATGTCATTGCAATCCATTCGGTAGTTTTTGAGATTTCGTGATGAGTCAGTGAGTGAGTGGTATTTGGCTTTTATATGTATAGATTATTCTGCACACTTAGTTTTTTTACACGACCTTATAGCTTCTCTTGTTGCCCCAAATCTATCAAAAACGTAAAATACCATAAAAGTACCAGGTTCAAAATCAGCAAAAGCGATTTTTTTTCGCTGCAAGCGGAAAGAAGCGACCCGAGAGCCGAGATTAGTGGTTAAGGTGCAACAAATTCTAATAATATATTTTGAGCACGCAGACAACTATTAAAAACGCCTTCGTAAGTAGACCAATTTCCCAAATGTTGGTTGACGCACTAAAATACATAAACTTAACTTTGAAAATCGAATTATTTGTATTTATCAGCGCCCCAACATACACATACTCAAGCAGCGTTTCGAGTTAGAAACTATAATCCTCAGTTGGATTCGTGCTTTGAGTTTGCCAAATAATTTACATGTAGGTGTAACGTGATATCGCGGATCTTTTAGGCATCAAACATTTGTTTGTACAGTACATTGATTGATTCATTCTGTTTTACAGAATAGATACAAATTATAATAATTGTTACAATTGAATAACAATAACAAACTAATACATATTTTATCAAACAAGATAAAATAACTTTCTAACAAAACAAACAAGAAAAATACAGAAACAATAAAGGAGTCGCCGAGGTAACAAATCCTGTGAGATAAAGATTTCAAGAATACAACTAACAAATTGTGGGATGAAATTAATTGGATGTACCACGAACCGTCTTTTACTTTTCAAAGAACTTCTTGTAGCCAATGAGCTTTCACACAATACAAGTAATTTGACAAGTTCACTGTTTGATGGCATGATGATAAATGCCTTTTGTAGCTCTTATGGTAGCCCCATCCACTAACTGTCGCTCATCTTTTGTCGCTCCCACCGTGCCCGAGGAATTAGATTTTATATAAATAGCGAAATTTGGTTTAGCAACGAAAACGTTTGATTTATTCGGCAATGTCAAAGCTCTTGGCAGTAGAGTGTAATTTCTATTCCCACTTCTGTAATAAAACGTTTCTCAATACTTTATAGATAAAAATTGCTTCACAAAGTAATATATTCAGTTTTTTAAATTATTTTCATATAGTTTCTCTCAATAAATAAATTATCCCAAACGACAGTTTTTCTCAAAATTACATTTAACATTTAAGTTCACTAATAAGCCATCTGATTAAGAGACCTATACTTCACTGGATGAATCCTTGGATTAAATGTTTCTACCATTCCCAAATATTAATCTATTAATCAGGTAAACTAATTCAACTCTCTCAACTTGATTACAATGTAATCAAGAAGGCACCGATTTTATGGAAGAAGCAAAGTACTCTAACTTTTAATTAGAAAGTAGTTTCCTCAAAGTTCTCTTATTACCTCGTGCTAGAGAATTACGTGGAATCTTCCACTACAGAAATTCTTCAAGTAGTTTTAAGTTCTACGGGTTTTTTATAGATCTTAATTTAATTTGTTAACCTTACGTCCGTTATATTAAACTCATAATGCAGTTTACCAACCACATTTCTTTATGCCTCAAAACACCTCTTAGATATGGATACAGTATAAACCCGTTTACATACTATACACAGCATAAATAACTAGAAGATTCCCTGCTCGCTACCCTCACCAACTCCCTTGGTGACTCGCTGTGACATTTTCACGGGAATGACGATTAATTCAGTCAGAGATTTTGTTATATTTTCATATTCATTTAAAAGAGAAGAAATTTTCAAATTATAAAATATGACCAAAATGTGATACGGTAGAGTAGTAGGCTATTTCAAACTGGTGGAATAATATAATAATAATAATTCAAACTAGTAAAAAATAATGTTGGTATAACTTTAATAGTGATAGTTACTTCCTGGATCTTTTTGGCTAACGAACTTGTCAGAGCGACTTAAAAACCAAATCGGACGTAAAATGCAGAAATTAGAGTGCAAACACATATATACATAAACATTTTAATGACACCCCAAAACGTTTTCTGGAGACTATTATCGGTGCGTATTTATTACGCCCGACTTTGGTCCCAACTGTTGGGTCTGTGTTTACAGTTTAGTGGAAGTAGATAAAGAGTTAGCTTAGATTGGTTAAGGGAAGTTATACATTTGGCACCCAGATGGACGAAATGAGCATTTTCGATATTTTAAAATATTGTTTAACATCCAATTTACTTTTTTTATCCAAGTCACTTCATAAAATGAAATAGAATAAGTACAGCAAATTACTACAAGTATTTTGCCTGAGTTAAGATCGTAATCTCATTTTCAAGTAGACCTATAATTATAACTTTTTAGGTCGTCATATAAACACGTGAAATACAAAAAGTACACAACGCATAGTTTATAGCGCTATACGGTCTTAGTTGGTTGGTGTACACAACTAGGGTAAACTCAGTTAACTTACAGTAATTTCCTCTACTTATTTAACTTTTTAATTACTTCGCACCTAGTTTATATTCTGGCTGGATACTAACATGCAGCGTGCCGCGATCACGTGTTTATGAATTCAGAAGGCAAGAAGAAACTACTACACCAGCAAAATATTTGTTACTTTTAAATTCAGGCGAACGATCAAAGAGAATATAAACAACTTGCCAACAGAAGAACATAAAATATGGAAACTAATTAAATTTTCAAAGTCAAATGTTTTATTCAACTGGTGCGCTTCTTGTTTAATATTTACAAGTGATATTATAATTGTATTGAGTTGCTATGTGTATGCTTTTGTTTACAAACCAAACATACAACCTAATGTACGTCAGTATGTAAATAGCAAATGTAAATAAAACATGATGTATGTACAACAAAATTCCAGGAATAAGTAATGCTATGTGATTGAAACAAGTTTGTTCTGAGCGTTAACAGTCGGAAATAATTAGTGTAATACTTCCAGAAAGGTTTTTAAACTTCTCTTTGTAATATTTCCCTAATTGTAAAATAAATAAGAACGAAGCTAAAAATACGTATTAGAGCGAGAGAGATGGAAAGTCAAATTGGAATGTCATTAATTTATTTAATACGTCATACCAAAGTACAGTGACTAGATAGAGACGATGGTATACTCTATCTAGTCACTGTAATACCAGAGTAGAGTGACTAGATAGAGACAGTGTGGCCAAGTGAGGTCTTGTTTCCTATTGGTCGAGATGTCGGCAGTCATGTTTTTCCTAAATTCGTATCTGTTTACATTACATTCATTCACGTTCACTTAGTGTAAAAGCGACGTTACCGATTTTTTCAGAAATTTGTTAGTTTTTACTTTTAGATAAACGTAATAGGTATTTTAAAGCGATTTGTGTTGAAGTATGTGATATTGGACGATATTAATAAGGAAATGACAGCAGAATAGGCTACTCCCGCCACTCTACGGAATTGTTTCAGCTAGCATATTTCAGAAGTAGGCCTAAGTACATGCCAAAAGTCTTTTATTTACAAAATTTTAAAAATTACATAACATAGGCTAATCCTTTTTATCAATAGAAAGATAAATGCAATAGATATTATATTAGTATTACGCAATTTTAAGAACTGTTTTTGGCCTAAACCTATAATTTCGTCCGTGTTAGCCCTACGTTTGTTCATAGTTTTCAAATTAAATTGTCATCGTTATTTTTTCTTTCTTTTAGTCTTGGTGAAGGAACAATCTAAGACAAGAATCACATTAATAAGTATTCCTAACTGAAATAATGAGGGAAATTAATAATGAAACCAGTTTTTCTGCTTTGAATAACTTAAACTTGAAAATCTTGAATTGCCTAACCTCAAAATCAAATAATTGTAATTTCGATATTGAATTGTTGTTAGAGACATTAATTTTATTATTAGCTTTCAATTGAAATAGAAATAAATGAGTTAGTTGGAAAGTTTTAATTGCTTCGCTTATTTAAAAAAAAAAAAAATCTGATGGAAATAAATGCATTGTAAAAATCAGAAAGTGTAACTTTTAAAATATTTAATTTGTAAAATTTAAATATTCAAATAAAAAAGCAAATTAATAACAGGATAATAATTTTGCATTTTTATTTAGGCCTATTCGTTGTTTTATTTTTCGTTTTGTTTAGTTTGTAATTAACGTCAGTAGGCTACTCAACTATCCGCATAGGCTAGTAAAAAATGTGATAGTAGGCTAAATCATTATTTTGTATAGGTTATTTCATTTTAATCAACCTATCTGCTTTCTAACTACTTTTTAACATTTAAAAAGTTGTTTACAAGGCGTTAATGAAATAAAACAAATAAATATTATGAAAATAAATTACATTATACTTTCATGGCAGATAACATTACTTTTAGGAAAAACATGGCGGCCGCTTTCATATGGCCACACTGTCACTATCTAGCCACTGTATACCAAAGTACAGTGACTAGATAGAGACAGTGTGGCCAAGTGTGGTCTTGTTTCCTATTGGTCAAGATGTCGGCAGCCATGTTTTTCCTAAATTCGTATCTGTTTACATTACATTCATTCACGTTCACATATTGTAAAAGCGATTTTACCGATTTTTTAACAGATATTTGTTAGTTTTTACTTTAAAATAAACGTAATAGTTATTTTAAAGCGATTTGTGTTGAAGTATGTGATATTGCACCAAATTAATAAGGAAATGACAGCAGATTAGGCTACTCCCACCACTCTACGCAATCGTTTCAGCGCGCATATTTCAGAAGTAAGTACATACAAAAAGTCTTTTATTTACAACATTTTAAAAAGTTCATAACATAGGCAAATCCTTTTTATCAATAGAAAAGACAAATGCAATAAATATTAGTATTACGCAATTTTAAGAACTGTTTTTGGCCCAAACCTATAATTTTGTCCGTGTTAGCCCTACGTTTGTTTATAGTTTTCAAATTAAATTGGCATCGTTATTTTTTCTGTACAATCTAAGACGAATTTACAATCTATTATTTCTGTAATAAGTAGGCCTAACTGAAATAATAAGGGAAATTAGTAATGAAACCTGTTTTTCGGCCTTGAATAACTTACTTGAAAATCTTGAATTGCCTAACCTCAACGTCAAAGAATTGTAATTTCGATGTTAGGCTTAAATTGTTGTTAGAGACATTAATTTTATTATTAGCTTTCAATTGAAATAGAAATAAATGAGTTAGTTAGAAAAGTTTTAATTGCTTAGTTTATTAAAAAAAAAAAAACTGATGGAAATAAATATACTGTAAAAATCAGAAAGTGTAATTTTGAAAATATTTAATTTGTAAAATTTATTCATTGATAAAAAAGGCTAATTAACAACAGGATAATAATTTTGCATTTTGATTTAGACCTATTCGTTGTTTTATTTTTCGTTTTGTTATACTTTGAATTTTTGATATTTTAATTTATTCATTAAGTTAGAAAAAATTTCAAATTTAGCTTTAAGAAAATCATTTTTAAGATTTCGCTTTTCAAACTGAATTGAAACCTAAAATCAGTAAATACAAATTTCATAATTAACTTGCCACAAAACTTTAACTCTGGGGAATTTTAAGCAACAAAATTGTTGTTTAAAATTTATGGTGCATTTGTTATATAAGTTGAGAATTAAATTTAATTAAAAAAATTTCATTATGACAAGTCAAATACTTTTTCAGATAGATACAAATTATTGAAAATTTGGTTCCTTGAAAATAATACAAAACCTTGACTTTTATTCAAATAAACCGCATAAATAATGTAATTGAACTTCAAAATGTTTTTTTAACGTAGAATTGAATAAATAAAATAATAGTGCAACTTGTTTTGATATAGCTTTATTAGTTTGTAATTAACGTCAGTAGGCTACTCAACTATCGGCATAGGCTAGTAAAAAATGTGATAATATATAGGCTAAATCATTATTTTTTATAGGTTATTTCATTTTAAACAACTTATCTGCTTTCTAACTACTTTTTAACATTTAAAAAGTTGTTTACGAGGCCGTTATGAAATAAAACAAAAGGTTTTATAAATATTTTGAAAATAAATTACATTATACTTTATGGCAGATAACATTACTTTTAGGAAAAACATGGCGGCCGCTTTCATGTGGCCACACTGTCTCTATCTAGTCACTGTATACCAAAGATGACAAGCCCGACACCTAGCGACAATTATGCGCAACACTATATTCTACAACGAAAACTTACGACCAAATCACGACCTTCAACTCGATTTCATTAAATTAAAATTAGATAATGAACCTTTAGGCCCATATTTCCTAATCAAAAATATTCAAAACTAAATTCTCCATCCAGAAAAATTAGAATATCAACATAAAACGAAGTCATTCGACGGAAGTTTACGTTTAAACTCAATGAGAAACTAGGCCGATATAACTACAAATCGAGCGGAAGACGGCAGAATAAATCCGATTACAAGAAAAATACATTCTTATTAGAAAATTAAACAAGGCCTATGCAAAGAACCAACATTTTTACATTTTAAATGTATTTGCCCTAAATCAAAAATAAACACCGCTACGCTATTAAAAAATATAAAACCGAAGTCCGAACGACAAAATTCCGTCTGAGACAGACATGTTTTTTACTTAAGCTCCTCCCACGAACGCTGTGATTGGTCCACGCATTTCTTGCCACCCGATGTAACCTGATGCGAAGAATAAGAAATATACATTTTACTTTCTCACTATACTATAAATATAGTATAGAGAAAGTATAGTGATCGCAAAAAAAATCGATGTTGAGATTTTTGTGGAAATATCCGTTTTGGGACCCCCTGAGTCCAAAAAAGTGGTTTTTACAAAATGTCTGTCTGTATGTATGTCTGTATGTATGTATGTCTGTATGTATTACTGTATGTATGTATGTCTGTATGTATACAAAGCTAGAGAGAAAACTATTCAATCGATTTCAACCAAATTTGCACCAGACATGTCCAGTAGGCCTGTATAGATGCACGAAAAAGGGTTTTGAAATTTTTTGAAAAACAACCCCCTTTCTGGCCAAAAAAACCCCAAAAAATCAGTTATTATTTTTTATAAAAAAACAGCTCTAACGATTTTGATAAAGTTTGGCTTATTTGTAGCCTTTAATGTGCCCTACCATATGCGAAAACCCGGATCTTTCTAAAAATTCTCGTTTAGCTAATAATAATAATAATAACAGATTTTTGGGGGGTTTTTGGCCATAAAGGGGGTTGTTTATCAAAATTGTTCAAAACCATTTTACGTGCATCTATAAAGACCTAATTGACGTGTTTAGTGCAAATTTGTTTGAAATCGATCGAATAGTTTTCTCTCTAGATAATAATAATAATATTTATTAGTTAATCTCCAACTTTAATAAAAGTATACAAAGCTAGAGAGAAAACTATTCGATCGATTTCAATCAAATTTGCACCAGATATGTCCAGTAGGCCTGTATAGATGCAAGAAAAAGGGTTTTGAAAAATTTTGAAAAAAAAACCCTTTTTGGCCAAAAAACCTACAAAAAAATAGTTATTATTTTTTTATTAAAAAACGGCTCTAACGATTTTGATAAAATTTGGCTTATTTGTAGCCTTTAATATGTGGCTACCATATGCACATTCCCGCAACTTTCTAAGAATTTAGCTAATAATAATAATAATAACTGATTGTTTGGGGTTTTTTGATCATAAAGGGGGTTGTTTTCCAAAAAATGTTTAAACATTTTTATGTGCATCTATAAAGACCTAATTGACGTGTTTGGTGCAAATTTGTTCGAAATCGATCGAATAGTTTTCTCTCTAGAATTAATAATATCTATTAGTTAATCTCCAACTTCAATAAAAAAAACTCTCCTACCCCACCCTACAAGTCACATTGAATCTGTTTAATAATTTAAATATGTTTGTGAGAAAATATGTGCCAGTTCCTCCTAAAAATATGTGAGTTATTTAACCAACCTCCTGAGTTAAGATCTTGTGTCTCTAAAGACTATTAAACAATAATTAATAATTTATTTGTCATTAAACTTAATATTTCCAATCTAAACAATATTGTTCTCAATTGTAACCCTTGTCGACCATCTTTTATTTTAATATAGATATATTTGGAAAAGCAGTTGCAATATAGTATCGTATTGCATAAGTTTTAATTTCCACATTTCATAAAATCAAAATGTATTTTTTATCCACCATGTGGTGCTTAAAAATAACAATGCAGTGACTATTTGTTCGTACTTTTAGAAGACGGTGTGACCAGAAATAACAGCTAAGCCGGAAAAATATTTCTGATCAAAGAGAATATAAACAATTTGCACACAGAAGAACATTAAATAAGGAAACTAATTAAATCTTCAAAGTAAAATGTTTTATTAAAATTATATAAATTTGAAAATAAATTATTGTTTTCTGGTATGTAAATTGATTTGAATTACTGTTTACAAACGGGACAATATACAATGGTATAGGTCAGAATTTAAATAGCTAATGTAAATAACACAAGGGAAGAATACTCGTAAACTATGGTATCAAAATGTCCTTGCTATTTTCGTGAGTTTTAATTATTATTAAATGATTTTTCAGTATCTAATATTATATAACGAAAGGAAAGCTTTGAACAGCATTCATTTCAGGAATTAATTGTAACTAGTGTTGCCGGCAATGCTTCGTCATTGCTTGATTTTAGTATATAAATATATATTTAGATTAAATTAAGAAACACAATTAAATTACGAACCACTCTCGTGTAATTTCTGTATTTTATACAATCCCAATTTCCTATGAATTGTCCTATATGTTGTCTTCTTCTTCTTTGTAAAATTTTGTTTTTTAAGTAATAATCTCACTAAATCTACAGAACTATAATATATACCATAAACATTAAGTACTCAGTAAACTGAAAACTAACATTATAAAAAGTAAAAATATAAACAACACAGAGATATGTTATTATTAGAAATATATTGTTGCTAAGACAGCTGTTTATTTAAATGAAATTAATTACTTAAGACAGCTGTTGATTTAAATGAAATTAATTACTTAAGACAGCTGTTTATTTAAGTAAGATTACTTAAGACAATTGTTTATTTAAATGAAATTAATTACTTAA